>LTAE01005520.1:6590-28234 GCA_001647135.1 Pontederia paniculata
ATATATATATATATATATATATATATATATATATATATATATTCATTTTTCTCATGAAATTATTTATGGTGTCACCGCCGATGTTTTCACGTGGTCGCTGATGCATGCAAAATATTTTAAGCTGCGTTGTCTGATTCAAGGAAGGAAGGAGAATGGGCATATGTTGCTTGGACATTGTTTTATGTGCAGGTTTCATCTGCTACAAACTAATAAGAGGTCACTTGTCCTATTCGATTCAGGAGCTCAATAAATATATGGGCACTTGATCATCTACAATTCTAGACGAAGAAATGTTCATACACGCTAAATAATATGCATATCCATTTAATGCATGAAGCTGTTTTCCTTTCATGCACTTTCTTTAATTTTGTTATGAGAAAATGAAAATTTGTGCACCCTAATATTAAGTTAATTATGTATTTTTTTTAAAAAAAATGCAATTTTATCGATGATTTCATTAAATTTGCCTTATGAGTTAGTATATACTTCATATCCTTCGAATAAAAGTATAAACCATGTATGACATAAAATAAAAAGCGAACTGCAATGTGACAGCTCATGTTTCCTTTTTATCCCCTTTTTAATGTCACAATAAGGCCAAAAGTTTAGTTAACATTGCAAGATCAAACATTTATAAAACTAAGTTGGGATAACATATACAAGCGACTACCATTTTCTTCAAATCACAAACAGATGTGCAGACAGAATCGTCATGAGTGAAAACTTTGTCATCGGCTGCAACTCCTAAGAAATCCTTAGGGTAAATTTGGTTGAGGTTGAAAGAATGGTGAATCGAGGGAAACGAAAAAAGTTTTAATAGTTCAACTGCTTTTATTATATATTTTTAATAGAGAAGAATGAAAAAATATATTCTCTTACATTATTTTTTATTTTTTTAAATAACTTATTTTTCTTTCGACCTTAAAATGAAGTCTAGACAAGTGGAAAGTATATTTAAAATATATTTTCTAATTTAATCTTATTTAATTAAATTTATAAATATATATAAGAATATATTCAATCAAATAAAATTCTCAATTAATTTTTCTTCTTCTTCATTCTCTTTAGTTATTCAAATAAGATTACTTTTTTCACATCAATTCTCCTTTATTTCCTAATTTTTTTTTCTTTCCTCTGTTATATTTTCTTTTCTATAATGATTATCGAACCAAACAAATGCTTAGAAATAAAGAAAATATTTGCGCAAAGTCAGTAGTTTGAAATTCGAATTTTGCTCCTACTAACAGAATTTGACTAAAAAGATATACGTAATTCTAAAATAAACTCCATATTTCAAGATACATAATAGCTTCATAATATTGAATATTGATAAACACATAAATAACAGTTTGAAATAATATTCATAAATGCTTTAATGAATCTATGCACATTACCATTTGTATTGTGTCTATGAGCTGTAACATATCATATCGCCTTGATCTTTAATTTGTGATTTCCCTTTGATACAAATATCGAGAGAGAGAGAGAGAGAGAGAGAGAGAGAGAGAGAGAGGTAAGTAACTAANAGAGAGAGAGAGAGAGAGAGAGAGAGAGAGAGAACATGGCATGGATCAATGTGACGACGCCTCTACTGTTCCAATCCAAAGTCCTCTGCCTCTCCCTGCTCTACCTCATCACCACCCTCCCCCTCTCCCTCTACGTCTCCTTCTCTCGTACAGGTTGCCTCTTCCTCTCCCCCGCCCCCATCCCCAAGGCCCTCCTCTTCTCCTATCCCACCTCCTATGGCGAGCACAAGTACGCCCTCCCCACCACTCGCTCTAAATGCTCCTCCTCTGTTCCCTTCTCAGGTACTCACCATCTCCCCCCTTAATTTGCACCTCTGTTCTTCATCTTCTTGCGCCCAAGATTGAATTTTGATATTTGATTCAGAATACGAGACGGTCTTTCGAGAAATCCGCGACCTCTGTCAGAATTCAAATTCATCTTCTGCTGCGTCTCCTTCCCCTGTTTTGAGGTACTTGGATGGTAAAGCCGATGCCTTTGCCGGAAACTTTTCGACGCAAAAGAGGCGGTCATTCTTTAACCACAGCGATGATCTTGTCAAAGTACCTTGCGGATTCTTGAGGGAATTCCCCGTGAGGCCATCAGGTTTAGTCCTTGTGAGAATTTAAAAAAAGGCATTTTTGTGCTATGCATTTATGATATTATTTTGTTCGAGTTACACGAGTGTGGATGCATAACTTTGATCATAAAAGATTACATGGAGAAACTTATGTATGAATTTCATTGGTGCAGTTGTTGGTACAAAAGTTGGTTCTTCCTTGGGGGAAGTCTGTTGCATTGAACTCTTAGATCGTTTACTTTGTAATCAAAATAAGACATAAAGCAGGAACGTGATTCTACTTCACAGTCATTTTGTATGGATCATTGTCATTCTTGTAATGTTTTATACTTCCTCTTTCAGACAAATTGGCCATGGAGAAATGCGATGGCGTAGTCGTGGTCTCGGCCGTCTTAGGCGATCATGATAAGATCCGGCAACCAAAAGGCTTAGGAGCTGAAACATTGCAAAGTGTTTGCTTCTTCATGTTCGTCGATGACTCGACTCTTAGTGGTCTTGCAGCTCACAAAATGTTGGCGAACAATGATAAAGAGTTTGACACGATCGGCATTTGGCGAGTAGTCCAACTGCCAAGCAGCGAGTTGCCGTACGAGAGTCCGCCGATGAACGGTGTGATACTGAAGCATTTGGTTCACAGGATCTTCCCCAATTCCAAGTTTAGCATCTGGTTGGATGCAAAACTTCAGCTCACAGTGGACCCATTGCTGCTGATTCATTCTCTTCTGATGTCCAAGAATGCAGACATGGCTTTGTCCAAGCATCCTTTCAATGTCCACACGATGGAGGAGGCAATGGCCACTGCAAGGTGGAAGAAATGGACTGACGTCGACTCTTTAAGGATGCAAATGGAGAGTTACTGTGAGAATGGCCTGCAACCTTGGTCACCAAGCAAGCATCCATACACAACAGGTGTGCTCCAGATTTTGCTTGCTCCAAATATAAGAATCAAAATTAAGCAATCTGCCTTTTTCTTAATGCTACAATATGCATCTATGTAACAATAAAACTTATTCAAACAGCATTGAAGTTTCCATTTTCTTTTTAGGGGAAAATTGTTTTTGCATCTTCGTTACTTCCTTGGCATGAGATTAATTTTGCATGGAGCTGTGTAGAGAAATCTCTTTGTTATGTTATAATCACTTGCAGCATATGTTTCAAACTGCATGAACTGACCCTTGTTTACTATATGATGCAGATGTCCCTGATACAGCACTTATCATAAGGAGGCATGGCCTAGAAAGCAACCTATTCTCTTGCTTATTGTTCAATGAGCTAGAGGTCTTTAACCACAGAGATCAGCTAGCTTTTGCCTATGTGAGGGACTTCATGATCCCCAGGATCAACATCAACATGTTTGATGTGGAGGTTTTCGAGCACGTAGCAATCGAGTACCGGCACAGTCTCAAGGGCTCTGCAGTTGAGCCGCAGATGAAGATGGCTTCCTCACGAGACATAGTTGCAAGCAGCTGCCATGGCTACCTTCTAAAGATGTGGGGTGAATCCAGTGACTGAGGCAAGTAACTGATATTATTTAAACTAACTCCATCAGGGTAATACTTGAAATTGAGGAAAGAGGTATAATTTGTTAAAACAGCTAGAAAGTAGCAGAGTCACTAAACCCACAGCTGAAAACTATACTCCATTTTGTAATGATACTCAATGTGCCAACCATTCTTTTTAGATTGTATAGATTCTGTTGAACTGTTGCTTTACAGACAAGAATAAAAGACGAAAGAATTGATCGGATGAATCAATAATTAAGTACTTAATTCTGATTTTTTCTCTATTTTGTCATTATGATCAGCAGTCATAGATATGCATGCATCAGCATTCATCTTAAACTGTTCTCTCCAAATACTTTTTTCCTGTATACTTATCAAGTGCTTGATCAGTGGCACTTTGATTTCAGAAAGAAAATTTTCCTTCAATTAGTTTGTCACATTTGAGTAGAATCTCTCGGCAATCTTCCTGCATGGATCGAAATCCAGGTATGGAATCCATGTAATTTGATTTTTTTTTAATTAAAAGTTCAATAGATAACTTATGCAGATTACAATTGAATTGCCCTTCCTTCTTCTTGATCAAACTTAGAAAGAAAATCTACTAGATTAGGCATCTTAGTTTATTAGTTCATTTTTTTTTTTGTTTTTTTCTTGTTTTAGTTTGATTCATTACTTATTATTGCTTTCTTATTTGGATCAAACTCTGATTGTAAAATCATAT
This sequence comes from Pontederia paniculata, assembly GCA_001647135.1. Classification (NCBI taxonomy): domain Eukaryota; kingdom Viridiplantae; phylum Streptophyta; class Magnoliopsida; order Commelinales; family Pontederiaceae; genus Pontederia; species Pontederia paniculata. The sequence goes on from LTAE01005520.1 coordinate 10,897, forward strand.
AAAAGTCTCAATAACACCAAGGAAGCAGAAAAGGTTATTTTCAATTGAAGTTCTTCTTTTGAAGCATGTGACTTAGTGAGTTTGGCATATTTTGTAGATTCTAAAGTTTTTAGTGGATTTTCGATATTGTTTGTGTTGGCATATTTTGTAAAATCATAGCCGACCCCACCTAGTGGGATAAGACTGTTGTTGTTGTTGTTGTTAGATATTGTTTGTCTTCTAATGGTGGTGATGTGCATGCATTCAAAAGACATGTGTTAAGTAAGCACCCAACATAGACATATTCTGTGTATTGTGTGGGTCAATAGAGGAGGACATCACACATCGATTTCTTAAGTGTCCCATAACTTCAAAGGTATGATGGCAGATGTAGAGCATTGATGTCAATCACGCAATAATTGACAACTTTAGAGTTTACTACAAGCTTTGGGTGTGTGGAGATCAAGATCCAGGTGATGCAGCTTTGTGAGTTTCAACATGCAGAGTCGATAGGAAGTAGTTATGTGCATGGATAATATGGGTCAAGATATACCACTTTCAACATATTATTGATAAGATATGTACTCAAGATTAGTGGATTGGCTGCATGCTGGGACTCGGTCGATGGATGGACGGACAACCCCTGCACAATTGGTGGTGTAGGCAATATCAGTGCAATTGGTGTTCATACCAGCGAGCATACACGATGAAGTTGGGAGGATAGCAAGACGCTTTGTTTGAGGACACAAATAGAGCGATATGTTGGACACAAGGTAAACAACCCAAGGAAAATGGAGGCCTTTGATTCAGCAACATGAGGTTTACCAATGTGGCCATGATGGTTAGACTAGGTTGTGGCACTCTCCAACATTTAGAAGCTCAGTAGTCTCAAGGCAAACTAGGGACACTCATCCATGGAATGCAATCACTAAAGCTTCGAATGGAGTAGTAAAAAGGTTAAAAAAAGATATTTTATTCATACATCTGTTGTTGGTATCTACACACATAAATACATATTAATGTAAAACCTGTGAACTTGAACTCTGGTGATGCCAATCTATCCAAACTATGCAAGCAATCTCGCGAAATCTTCTTGTAACAACATTGGAGTTCATACCAATTATGTGAAGATCCTTATCCACTGATAAACCCCCGCAAACTCATCTTTCACGATGGCAGAGCCTGAGTTTATCTCATAAAAATTGAAAGCAAGGAGATAAGCTTTGTGAGGATGTCAGCAACATTGTCTTTTGACGATATGAACCGAATTATTAGCCATTTATGAGTAACCTTATCATAAACAAAGTGATAGTCAATCTCCACAACATGAAATATTGGGTTGATTGTGAAGTATGTTGCCCTCAAATTAGCACACCACAAATTGGCGGGGAGGAAGGTAGAAGGATCTGAGCTTAGTAAGTAGAATCACATGAGCTCTGCCAAGGAGTCGATTAGTGCTTTGTATCCTGATTCTGTGGAGAAATGAGAAATGTCTTGTTGTTTGTGAGTTGAGCAAGAGATTAAGTTTGCACCAAAATAAATCATTAAATCCTCCAACAAACTTGTCATCATATGGAGAGCCAACCTAATCAGCATCACTGAAAGCCTGAAGTTGAGGTGGAGGGGAAGCCATTATTAGGAGACCAAGATGTTTGGATTTGAAGTAAATAATACAATATGAATTTGACAACTTGCTAGTGGGCATCAGAGAGCTTGTGCATAAGCTGACATATTGAGCTCACAAAAAAGAGATATCCAGCCATGTAATTGTATCAACCACTTGATAGTACAGTTGAGGATCCTCAAAGAGCATGTCAGTAGCTGGAACCTTGCGGCCTCAGGAGATGAAACAACCTTAGCATTTTGCATATTTGTTTATTTTAAGAGGTGAGTAATATATTACTTTTGTTGCAAAAGAACAAGCCATAGTCCCAACGAATTATCTTTACTCCAAAAAAAAAAGTTTCATAAGATGGGATTGCTGCCAACAACCAAGTTGATTGAAGTACAAAATACTAGTTTGGTGGGAAAATATAAAGGCCAATCTGAACCTAAGACAAGGAAAAGGTGCAATCTAAGTCCTTGTTGTACTTTCCTAAGACTTAAGGTTATGCCTAATTATGTTCACGTCCTCTTTAGATTAGGCAAGCAATATGAGGTTTACTATTCATGGATGAAACTTACGTATTAGTTCATGTCGATACCGGAGGAATGACTTTGGTTTGGAAGCACTGGGGGAGATAATGTCAAGGAATGGAGATAAAGGAGGAGTTGGTTGTCATTTTTGCTAGCTATCCTGTAACACCCCGAAAATGCTACGACAATAATTAATATATAATATAAAACTATAAATAACGAAAAATTATTAGTAATAAAATATAATCAATATAAGACTCAATAACAATAATAAAACTTTATACATATACCACGTGCAATCTTTACGTCGAGAGCAGCGCCACCACGATTCATTATTCTCGTTTATCTGCACGGATCTAGAATGCAGGGAAAATCCATCCCAGTTAGTCATATGTAACAGTCATATTTATTTTAAAGACCTAATATTAGTCTCAAAAGATCATATCAATCAATAATTAATAATCAATAATCAATGATATACTAGGCGTGTCAACTATCCTAGTATAATCAATATGTTTCAATGTAGTTATTTTACTTAGTATATTATGAAAGTATTAATTAATGAATAACAATATGATAATGAGTTCATAACTCTAGCATAATACAATCTATGTTTCGTGAATATGAATTAGTATCAATAAGCTAGATATAATTTATATTCTAGCAATAATCAATGTCATCTATGAGTACTAACTTTTATTAGTACATTATGGTAGTCATTATTATTACCATTCAATGTTATCAATAATCAATGTTCAATATTTACAATTCTCAATATTTTTATTAGCATTAATAAGTACTCGTAGGTACACAATGTGTCAATATTAATAATTTGTGTTCAATATTTACAATTATTAATATTGTTATATGAGCATCAATAAATACCCGTGGTACACAATGTGTCAATATTAATGATCAATGACTCATAACAATCAATAACAAATGAAGTTTATCTTTTACTTCATTTTCCTGATCATATTTCATATGACATTTTGGAAGTTCCTCATATGACTTCCTAAAATCGTCCCCATATATCTGTCCTCAATAATTCGTCTTGATATGTCATATGATATTTATCAATATTCAATAATTCAATCAATGTGTTCATTTATCAATGTATTGAAGACAATGATCATCTCGATGTCAATAAGGTTGGTCAAGCCGGATAACACATAGTATCACAATGCCCCATGTCTGGGTCATAGATCAATTATTTGGGAATATCCTAGGATGAAATCGACACCCCATAATATGATCAATAATTTAAAAATATACATGGATGAGATCGACACCCCACAATATGATCAATGATTTGGGAATAATCCGGGATGAGATCAGCACCCTACAGTATGATCCATCGAGATACCAGTCTTCAATAAGTAAATTACAATCACAATCAATAATTATCAATTTTAAAACTTAATTACGATTGTACATGTAATTACGCTTCTAGGTGTGATTCAATCAATTTCTACTATCAATACTAGAAGAACATTAACAAGTATCAATGCAATCATGATATCATTCAATAAATAATATTTAATCATACACAATATATAAATTATATTATCAATAATATCATTAAGACAATTAGTCATAAATATTTATCATTTAACGATAATTAATTAATTAACAATTAATAATCATCATAACCAATACATGATTATTATCAATTGATGATTTAATAATGATGATTCAATAATTATTAACAATTAAATATGAACAATGGTATATAATTCTTTCATTAATTATTAAAAGGTGTGTCTGATTCTTAAGTGTGTTATGGATCTATTTTTATTCTTAATCAATTTAATAAATCAATATTAATACAAATTCTAAATTAACAATATTAATTAATTCGATAATCTATAAATAAGGATTCCTACCACATACTTCGACTTATTAATCCGCCATTGTTCTATAATTTTCTTTTCCGAGCTAAATGGTGGCGACACTTTCTTTCTTTTTTCTTTTCTTTTTCTTTTCCTCTCTCTTTTCTCTTTATTTCCTCTCCTATTCTTTTCTTTCCTAGTTTTTCCCTCTCCCTTACTCTCTCGGCTGAATGAATGGGTTGGGTGGTTTTATAGGCTCCCACCCGTCTCCTTATTGGCCACCAAGAGCAGCAAAAGCCACCTCCTGTGAGGCGGTGGTAATAAAAAAAATTTTACCAAATGTTACATAATCCTGAAAAGATTAAAGCTTAAAAGGGTTATATCTTTAAATGAAGGTGTCAAAAGGAGAATGACAAGGATATATAATCTTGAATATTTTAAGTTGGCTCTGATTGTGCAAATAAAATGAAGAATGAAGTTGTAGATAGTTTTATGTATGGCTTAAAGTTGGATCCTACCTACATTGTTGAAGCCATACTAGACTTTTTTTATAATTTAAGAGCACATTGAGTGCTTTTGTCTTGTAGATTTTGTTCTTATTAATCCGTGAGAGAATCTAGTATATCATCTTGAATCGTCTTATCTTGATCTTGATTCCAATTATGTTGCTAATCTCGTGTCAGTTATGTCTAAGGATTTGGAAGTTGGTTGATGCATGCAGTTTATAGCTTATTTTATTTGTGATGTTGATCAACGACTGAAATGTTAGATTTTAATTATTTTTTTCTCTATTATTTGAGTTGAATGATTTCTCCTATTTTTTAATGTTTATTTCTAATATTATGTAGCAGTTTTATATTAAAAAAAATATTGAACCCTATGTTAGGTTGGATCTTTAAGAACATGGTTGTTCTTCTTTAATATTTTTTTGTTTATTTGGTGATTATGAAAATTGATTATTGATTGTACAGTGTAATCAATTTTTATTTTTCTAAACTATGAGAAAATTGATCTTTGAATTTAAGTGAAAACAATCCTAGCCCATTATTAGATTTCACTTATGCATAAATTTGATTCAAATGAAAAAAAAAGTCTCCTAATTCCTCAAACTTGTCAATTTTATCTTATCTTATCTCATATGGTTAATCTTATCCAATTTTATCTTATCTTCTAAATTGATGTTATCTCTAATGAAAAAATCAATTTTTGTTATAACTTGAAACTGTCTCTATCATTTTCTTTTAAAATTTTAATAGGTTAAATCATATTAGTCCTCGTGAGAATAATATTTTTTTTTTCATCACTTTATTACATGTGCAATCAATATACTTGGTGACTTTCTATTGCTACTGAATTTTCTACATCACATATGTTGTAATAGAGTTCTTCTGCCGATAGATTAACACATAATAAGTCTCAATGCTGATAGTTTTGATATATAGACTTGTGTTGGCTACATAATTGTATTGACAATAATTTTGATTCCACTAAGTTTGGATTTTTATTTATACCCTTGTGGAGGCATTGATTGTTAATGCTTGTTAAAAATTTGTATTGACTATAGTTTTGAAACCAATGATTTTGAATTTTAATATATAGCCTTGTGGATGCATTATTTCTTAATGTTGGCTAGAGAATTATATTGACAATAGTTTTGGATCCAATAATGTTGGATTTTGATGTATAAACTTATGTTGCATTGCTTACTAATGCTAGCTAGAGAATTGTAGTTTTGAATCCACTTATGTTGAATTTTAATGTTTAACTTTGTGGATGCATTGCTTACTAATGTTGGCTAAAGATTTATGTTAAGTATAGGTTTGAATCCATTGATGTTCGATTTTGATGCATAAATATTTTTTTTTAAAATAGAATTGACCTATGAGTTTATTATACAGACAAATTAAATGCACATATGACAGTACGAGCCTACTCAATGCAAACCTTGACGTTTCCAAAATCAATATGTAACACCATTGAAAGACTCGGCGAGGACTTCATTTAGAGGAAGTTACTTCTCCTTAACTGGAACATTATTATAATAAGGAAACTAATTTACCTAAATGACTCACTAATTGCAAAAAAAAAAGAATGGGAAGGAACCTCTTCTCCGATCCACTGCAGCTTTGACTACAAGTGCTAGGTAGCAAGTATTCCAAAAGACTCATTGGCCGCGCTGCCTTGTCTACACGCCAGGGAATCTTGGCTATGGCAGGCTATCTACACAACTTGGAGTGGCATGTCGAACTTATGGAGATGGGAACTCGGTCGAGGTGATAACATTCGATAAGAAAACAAATGATAAGAAATACTTATAATTCATGAAATAGGGAAATGGCATACCACAGAGTAATCCAATAGAATGTCAATATGTGAGGGCGACAATTAAAACAGAAAAAATTCTTATGAAGCATATCTCCCAATCTTTCAACACTCAATTATGAAGCATCTTCATTGTCGGATGTTCAACACATTAATCAACTTGACGCTATGGGCTAACTGTAGACATTTCGGAAGTTTGTCAACCGTCTGCAACCAAATCACAGAATTGTCTCCGATTGCCTGTGCTTCTGTTCATTTGGAAGCAGGGCTCAAAAGGTTAGAAGATGGGGAGGAAAATACATGGCACACAGCACCTCTATTAATCAAGGCTCAGAAAAATGCCAGAGAGATAGTAACATGGTCAGCCTTCACCATCGTAGTCACAGCAGTCTTAGTTGTTTGGCATTAACGTCCCTTCCCTCTTGTCTTAGCTGAGGGCTTAGCAGAACTCCTACCTGCCGAGCCCTTTCCCTTACCTTTAGCACCTTTGCCTTTCTGCCCCCCCTTCCCTTTAGCACCTTTGCCTTTCTGGGAACCACCCTTCCCAAGCTTCCCCGTGCCATTAGACCTAGAATCCTTTTTCATCCGGCGGTCCACGAGAACCTTACCTTTACCGCCCTTCACACGAACACCCTTCTTGGCAACAACATATTCCTTCTGAGGCTTCTTCGGTGCTGCCTTCTTGTAGAGCTGCTCAATCATCTTCCTCTTTGAACGTTCAGATATGTCAGTCTGGTCAGCAATAGTGTCAGCCTTCTGTCGCACCTTCTCTTGCTTCTTCATGGCAACTCGTTTTTTCCTAGCCTTGGCCTGTGCCACTTTCTTTGATGGACGGGCATCAATTTCTCTGAACTGTGCCTTCATTGCAGCAATCTCCTCTCGAGTCACGGGCTTAATGGGCTGAGTATGCTTCTTCTCCTCCTCGACAAACCATGTTGGCAAACCTTCATCATCAAACATATACTTGTTATAGGCATCATCAAGAATCTGTTCTCTCGTCTTCTTTCTCAGCATTTTCTTTGCATAAGCTAAGATTTCAGCTTTTGTATCATCATCTTCCTCTGATTCTTCCGAGGAAGTTGAATCATCATCACTTGTTTCCATGGGCTCAACAGGAACGATTTCAAAATCTTCTTGGTCTGATTTTTTTTGTTTCGGAAGGTCTGCATCTTTTGAGAGGATTAAATCTTTCGGGTGACTTTTGCTGTCCTGCCTTTCGGGAACATCATGCATTTTTTTATCTAGCTCTTCTTCGCTTTCACTTTCTAGCATGCCTTCTTTTGCTGCTTCAGCAAACACATCTTGACTGAACCATTTTTTCATCATTTGCTCTTGTGTTGGCTGTTCGTCATCACTTAGAGGTACCACTAGAGGGTTTAATTCTTCAACATTATGGTCTGCATCAGAATCATGATCTGAATAAACAAGGTCATCGCCATCACCTCCCTGCATGAAATAATAATTGACAGAAATTCAATGCAAATCTAACAATGAGAATAAAAAAGAAATGATCACACACACACACGTAATGACCAAGTAGACCTAATCCAAATCAAGAACATACTTCCAAGGAAGGAAATCAATCTGTAAGGCAGACCGTATTAAAATGCATTGCACATTTGACAAGTTTACCTGCAGTGATTCAGCATCATCATTAGATGTAGCTCTTCTTGGGCGTTTGCGTTTAGTATCCCCTCCTTTTCTTGTCACATAGTGCTCATAGGCTTCATCAAGCATTTGCTCAAGTTGCTCATTATATCTAATATAATATTTAAACATCAATAACAAGAAAACTTCATGAATACTATCACAAAAAACAAAAGAGCAACTGACAAAATTATTAAAACAAATGTCACATGAAACATGCTTAAATCCAAGCATTACCGCTTTTGTTCGTCATCAGAGTCTATTTCACTGTCAGAACCCCCATCACCTGAGAGAGCATGACCCTCTTCACCTTCGCTGTCTCCTATGTCACCATCACTGTTTTCTCCATTAAGCTCTGTAGACTCGACAGCTGCAAGTCCTTTCTTGCCCTGCAGAAGCATCAAACATAGCCAATAAAATCTAGCAAATGAGTAAAATTTATAAGTTGACCAAAATACATAACTCCTAGATAATGGTCAACCAGAAGTGTTGACCATCCAGAGTTTCTCAGAGAATGTTTTAAACTCCAGTATCACTTCTCATTGGCTAGAATTAAGCAATACAGTGATTACTACCTATTCATTACAACCAACATGCAGGACTAATGATGCCAAAAAGAGAATCAGATGCATAGTGGTAAAATGGACAGTGATAAGTAGCAACAGTTAAAAATAATAATACAACAGTTTGGTGGCCATAATAACCAACATATTGAACCGACTAACAAGAAAATCAACTAGGAAAACTAGTACAAACCTTTATAAGACGCATAGTGGTAAAATGGACAGCGATAAGTAGCAACAGTTAAAAATAACAATACAACAGTTTTATGGCCATAATAACCAACATATTGAATCGACTAACAAAAAAATCAACTAGGAAAGTGGTACAAACCTTTATAAGACGCATAGTGGTAAAATGGACAGTGATAAGTAGCAACAGTTAAAAATAATAATACAAAAGTTTTGTGGCCATAATAACCAACATATTGAATCGACTAACAAGAAAATAAACTAGGAAAACTAGTACAAACCTTTATAACCGAAAGAGAAAAGAGATCTTGATCAAAGTAACCATCTGATGTGGCATCAATTTGTGCTCTCATTGCTTTTGCTTTTTCCTGAATATTTAGAAATGAGACTAAGGCAACAGCAACATTTTTTGGAATCCTTATGAATAAACAAATAAGCAAACTGAACCTTTATCCGCCGCTTTGCAAGAGCCTTTTTTGCTTTCTTTTTCTTCTGATCCATAATATGCGTCAACTCCTCCATTTCATTCAGTAGGCGCTCATCCTCATCACCCTTACCATCACCTTCAATATCATTTCTCTTTGAGCCACCTTCAGCATCAGATGCCTTGGCAGAGACCTTCTGACTAGATGATGATAATGCCTTTCTTATACGTAAACGCCACCTGCCCACGTACAGAAGGGTTAAGATTAAAGCAAACAGTGATCATGACATGGCATATTCGTTTTTCCTCATTAGTAATGTTCATGCACAACCAGAAAAGCCTCTTGCTTTTATAGTCAAGACTGAAGTTACAGTAAATGCTAGTATATTGCATTCACAAAATGTCATTTAAATTTTAAAAAAAACTCTTTTTCCTTTGCCTCCTTTTTAGTAGAGAAAAGTCTAATGATAGCTAGATTGAACATAGGCATAAAGGTGAACTACCATCATATACAGTTTATCATGTATAGGCAATGCAGAAATTTCAAACTGAGAAGCGTAAACCTTAAGATAAAAGAACACCAGCAAGAGATAAACAATAGTCAAGTTCCAGAATCATAATACTTGTTGTAGTCACAACATTTGAAAAAATAATCAGAGACCAGATACATGAGATGGAAACGAGATGATCGAATTGCAACTAAAATTATGATCTATCCAATTGCCTACAGTAGTTATTGAATTTTAAAATCTGCCTGAACAATTAAGAATTTGCAAACTCAAAATGTCTGTTATGTCAATGGGTACAACCCAGCAATATATAAAATGACAAGAATTACCTTGATAAACAACTTTAGAAAAAAAATTTATGCTTACAGAGGCAGAGACAAAATACACAAGCTAATTAAAGTTAGCTAATCTGCGCAAAGATGCCCCCACAACTTTCAGTATGCTACATTTTTTTTGTACTTTCCTAGCAAAGCGGCAAAGTAATGCCTTAATCAGATATTTGCAGAGACTTACTTCAGGAGATGTTTGAAGCTATTTTTGTCCAGAACATACAAATCTGCACATAAGGATTTAACCTGGAATACACATGACCAACATTTAGTATATACAAGAGAAGAAACAACTTACAAAACAAGTTCAGCCAGCAGAGACACGTTACCTCATCGGTGGTGACCTCATGATCTCTAATTGGCAAACATGCTGGATCATCAAAGGATATTGCATTCACAGAACCCAAAAACTCCAGTGGTGCCTCTGACCATACAAAATCTGATGCCAAACCAACCTTCCATAATGTGGTATTCCCATCCTCATATCTTAAAAAAAGAAACAGGTCCTCAAGAAAAGAAAGATAAGTGGACAAAAAAAAACTCACATATTACACTTTAAAGTCAATACTAAAATATAAAGGAAGCAATAGAGAAAATACAAACTTAAAAGGCCATCAAAAATAAGAATATCAAATCTAAATGCAAAAATATTATGATGAATTAGCTAAAGAAATTGATAGACTCATTAATTAACAGTTTAACGGCATCATCATCCAGTGTAACAATTGCAGAATAATGGACAATATGAAAAGATGAAACTCTTCTGTTATTTTATGAGTCATTCTAATCCCTGATTCAAATTCGACTTAAAATATGGCTTCCTATACTCGTTCTAAAATTGTTTATATTACGAAATCCACTTATCTGATTCATTCACTCTAGTTTCTGTTCCCATGTCAGTAGAGGCAGACCATAGTATGCAGAATGAGTTCCATAAAAAGGGGTTGCTCACTACAACAGCTGCTTTAGTGTGTGAAAAAATAACATAACAGCCAATCGCAGTTACAGTCAAGAAGTCTCTAAGGTTGATATGAGGAACGGGGAGAGACCACTACAGGGATAAACAAGATCGTAAAGAATACTCCAGAATAGTGGGAAAAAATCACTTTGTACATGTCAAGTTTTCAGGTCATTTGCTGTGGGCTGCTCCCTGGTTTTTCTTGCAATACCAATATACTGATGGATGTCTGACCAGTTAAAATCTAGAGAAATATACATTGAATTACCAACGAAAAGCATGTCATTTCAATTAACTTATGACCAAATACTATTTTTTTTAGGTTTCTTACCCTTCACGATGCCTCTTCTGCTTTGAACCTCTGAGGACATCCACCACCTACAAATTCCATATATCATTATGACTTAAGAATCTTACACCAACAGGACGACATAATTGCTCAACAACATACCTTTGACTGTTCTATGACCCCTTGGAACAGATGTTTGACATCAAGAAGACGGGGATCAATCTTTGCAGGAGCCTTATATCTTATACCAATAACATAAATTTCAGCAGATGTAGATCGACTAGCAACAGGCTTAGTGACTTCTACTTTATCAAAGAGCTGTCACCAAGATCAAGCATTTTTTGTCGTTAAGCATACAAACATGTATGAAGGCAGAAATCATATTTAACAGGCACTTCTTTTACCTGCTTGATGCAGTAAACGATTGCACTATAATCCTGTGACCTGAACACCTTCAAGCATAAGAAACAAGACATCACTCATCAGCATCATTTTAGCGGATGAATGAACATATTCTCAAGCAATAACTGTGAAGGTTGAACCTTACAAAAAGATGATATTGCATTTCACATAAGCAGTAGAGAGGAGTAGACCAAAGGATTTTCGTTGACATTTAAAACCGGAAAACGAAATGTAAACAAACCAGATAAAAAGGGGAAGAAATGCATAATCTTTTGCGTGTATTCCCATTTATTTCTTTTATTAAATGCTAACTAAAAGAAATGGGGAACAAAAAAAGAGTCCAAACAGAACAGACTTTTCACCTAAGCACGGCGCAAAACCCAAACTTTCTTACAATACCTTTGTGACAAAGGTGCCCTTGGGGGCAAGGAAAACGGTGGCAAGTCGAAGAGCGTCGATGACGAGCGCGGACTGGCTGGTGGCTTCCTGAGCCCACGCACCACCAACGTTCGGCGAACCGTCATGGAGCACTACGTCGAACGCGGAGACGGAGTTGGAGTCCATGAGGCGCTTGACGGAGGCGCGACACTTTGGGGTAGTGATATCCTCGGTCAGGGCGTGCGCGCCGCGGACGGGGCGAATGGGGAAGAGGTCGACACCGACGACAAATGCGCCGACGGGGGCGTGGCGCACTGCCACCTGCATCCATCCGCCAGGGGCAGCGCACAGATCGAGGATGGAGCGGGCGGAGGGGAGGAACCGATATTTAGCGTCGAGCTGGAGGAGCTTGAAGGCGGCACGGGAGCGGAAACCGTGCTCCTTGGCGAGGTTGTAGAACTTGTCGCGCCGCTGCTTCCCCTTCACCTTGCCCATAGTCCTCGGTGTTCTCCGATGATCTCCGGTATCTGCTCTCCGATCACTTCTCCGCGTTCGCCGTCCCCAACAACGACGAGGAGGCGGAGGAGGAGAATTAGGGTTTATGGCATGCGCGCGGCAGTTTGGTTAATATGTTGGTGTTCGGCGGCTTATTCGGCCGTTTGGTTTCAGGTAACTCACTCTGAACCGGACAACAAGACCCAGACGGCCCAACTGATGGGCCCTGAACTTTGCCAAGAGTGCCGCTCTCATATTTAATTTTATATTTATAGGTTCCATTAAAAGATATAAGTTTATAAAATAAGTGATTTTTTAGAAAAGATTATTATCTTTAAGTATTTAATATAATACTTTTGAACATAAAAAATAATTTTTAAAATAAGAGATAACGGGGGTATATAGCACTTTGCATCGCACTCCATACGGCACGTGATCCTAGCCATTAATTTTAAATCAATAATGAGATTTAGTTGTCTCATTATTTTAATAATCGTTGATTTAAAATTAATAATTAGGATCTGCATAGGGCACACTTACTTTTATTTTTTTTCCTTAAAATAATAAGAAAACTTATTTGGGAGAAATAACTTTTTATTTAAAAGTATGGGATGATTAATAAAAGGAAGTTAAAGTTGGGTGAATTATGAAAGGAAGTTAATGATGATGGGGGAGAATTGATATCTAATTTAATGGTTAAGAAGTTATATATTTATTTTCCGGCATACTCATATTAAAAAAACTTAATTTATGCCTTAATAATTCATATTATTATGGTGTAGATTAAACTAAAATGATCAATAATTCATATTATATGGGAATGTGTTAAGGAGATCAACATAGAGATGAGTATAGATGGTCAGCTAATTAAATGTTTGAAATAGTAATAAATAGGAAAAAAACTTTGATTAGTGTTCTGTCATCTGATTTAATGATTTGTTTTTTTTCTCATCATTAAGAGGCACATATATCCAGTGTATGAAAAGAAGTTAGTTAAAGAAAAAAATTCCATGGCCAAACAAATTTCATATATATTAAAATATAAAAATATATATCACTACACATTATCTCATTATTTTATTCATTTATTATTGTTGTTGGTGGTGGTGAGGGTGGTTCTTTTAAAACTTGGAGTTTGTATACGGCAAGCTTTCGACCAATTAAGAAATTTGATTGTGATGTTGAGTAGATTTTTCTCCTTGGTATTTTCATAAAAATATCAAAATATGCCTTAAACATCACGCAAAAATTGACTTTTATTGAACATATTGTATATTGAATTTTCTGAACCCAAACTCCGTCCTTAACCTTGTTGTATATTAAAAATATATATATGCTAAAAAATCTCATATTCTTTTAAGGCATGTTGATTTTTAAATTACATAGTTATTATATTTTTTACACAAAAAATAATGCCAACTAATAACCATGCATTTTTTCATGTCCCTGCTTCATATTTTTGTATGCTTTTAGATGATAAAATTAAGAAAAACACTAAAGAATATCAAGAATATTTAAGTATGACTTTCGTAGCGTCCCTAAATCATCCACCCATATATTCTCTACTAGGGCGAGGACCCTACGATGCTACAATGCTCAATGTACAATGATAATTTTATAATATGTGCGGTAAAAACATAATCATTAAATATCTTTTTTATTCTAGCAACGAAAGAAATAATCATAATTTCGTAGCAAAAACTTTATCATAACATAAATGACTCAATATCTAAAATGTATTCAAGTTTAACCATAAGGATTCTCAACATAGATAGGTTTGATGACATTGCCCATATGCTACATAGACTCAACACTAAGACTTGATAACAAGAACATAAGATAAATGACTCGATAACATAACATGTGCAATCATCGACCACGAGCAACACCACCACTAAAGGTCAATCTAAATCGCTTGCACAAATCTAGAATGTAGGAGTGAATTTCCCGGGTTAGTGTACGTAGAATATGGCATCATCCCGTGAAGGATGGGATAATCAAGCACACAATATCAATATAACAATTATTCATAAAGCTCGATTAGAGTTCAATGTTCAATTACAATCTTATCAGCTATCAATTACAATTCGATGTCAATATGACATGAACATCAATAACATTATCACATATAAATGTTCCATTATCAATATCCAATAAGTTCATGCCCAATTCATTTTGATTCGATCTTGAAGTTAGTCAATACAATTAAATAAATCAATCAAGTGGGTGGTTATTTCTATTTACTTCGAAATATTGACATGTATATCGTCTATAGAGCTAGACAAAAGTTAGAAAAGATAAAAACTCAGTCACCCATGCTAGAAGACTCCTCTACCAAATTTCTGAGCTTTTCTTGTAGGAAAAGTCAGAGGACAAATGTCAATAGGAGATGAGGAAACCACGATGGTATAAAAGGAAGATGAAGACAACATTTGAAAGGTTCACCACCTACCGAGAGGGGGAGGCAGCCATTATTGGAGCTTGAGAGAGAGGTTTTCCAATAGAGGAGAGATACCAAGTTGGGTAATCGGTGATACGATCTTGGATTGAAGCGAGGAAGAAGGAGGATTTAGAGTACCATTAATACTTTTTTGTTCCAGTTCTTTGTATTTTTTGCAATGGATTCAAATCTTATTATTTTAAATTTGTTGTAATCAATTTGAGTGACTAAATTTGTTAGCCGGGACATAAGAGTATTATAGAATTTGTTCTTGCCATTTGAATGTATCTTATTTGTATTTTTATTGGTGCCATCTAGTTTTGCTCATGTATTGGGTTACTTGTTGATTTCTAATTTCTTGTGCACACTATTGGACCACCCATTCCATTAACACTCACTATATAAACCCAAACCATCATATTTACTTCTCTTTCCTCTCATTTCTCTCTAACAAGCATAGGAATCTCAGCCACCCTCCTCTTTGCTCCAAGGACTTGAAGCTCTACTTGGATCTCTAACCAAAGTAAGAAAGGAAAAGAGGAGCAAGATGACAACAAGATATAAGAGGAAGTGCTACTGAAATATTTGAAAAAAGAAGAAGAAAAGAAGTTGAAGAGGAAAGAGATAGCAAGGGGTTAAACTTTCAAATAGGTGTGCAAGGGGATACCACATTTCTTCTTATCTATGTGATGACTTTGATATTCAGGTATGTTCTAATTGAAATCTCCATTCGAGAGGAAGGGACATATTGTTGGATTTTACTATAAACAGAGAGGGGAGAAGGACTTAAAAGACAATCATTTGATTTATATTCGGGATCGTGTAGGTTGAGAAGCTGCACTCTACTGGTTAGAAAGCTGGGGTAGATGAGAGGCTCTTGCCAATTGATTTGTGATTCCTCGGTTGGTGTTCTATTTTTTTTATATTAAGGTGTGATTTTCATTGCAATCTCTGTTTGAGAAGATGATCATGTTGTTGGCTATTATTATGAACCGAAAGGGGAGTAACATCTAAGAGACCATTATTTGTTTTATGTTAGTGGTATGTAGGCTAAGAAGCTACACTCTTGTGGATAGGAAGCTGGGAGTAGTCGAGTGACTCTTGTCAGAAAGTTATTGAGCAAAAGTAGACAACAATTACTCCGACAATGGGAGTTATACGAGGTGATCCTTGAGAATCTGAGTTGTATGTGTTTGTATCTTCAACATTGATGTGTGAGAGCAACTAGGTCGAAATTCTTAATTTGCGAGAGTAGATAGAGATCCATTTCTTTGTGATTCCTGACTACTATTTGTTTAGTTTATTGATCCAACAAAAAGAACGATGTCGAAAGCATCTCTTGTGTCCCGATGTTTATCTCTCATTGAGTGATTCATTTCTTCTTTTCTTGCATTCAATTACTTGTATTCTTTTTAATCCAAAAAAACTCAAAAACTTATTACTTTCAATTTTCAGACTTTAGCATTGTTATTTTCACTACGTTCTCAAAATCATTATTATTTTTTCTCAATTTGGTTTAGTGTAAAGTAGACTAGTTAAGTAAAGAGTTTCAATTTTCTTGTGAATTTGATCCTAACGTACTACAATGAAGGTTGTACACTTGCAATTGGAGTTGTGTGATTATGAACAAAATACTCTTAAAATTTGTTGATAAGATTCATTCATTTGCCCCCAGTTCAAGATATTTATACCGAGTGATACTACGTGTGTAGATTTTCATGCCTTGTGAACCTAAAACTATACATATTTTTACATCCCACGTAACACCATCATATCACTCATGGTTACATGTTTTAGTCATATTTATGGCTTAGCATGCAATTCATTACTAGGTTATAACACACTCCATTCAAATACAAAACAATTTAATAATAAAATATAACCCTAAAAATAAGTGACTTTCATAGCTCGTGAAATGGTCTTCATGGTCATGAAAGTAAGTTTCACGATCCGTGAAATGGTTTTCATGGTCGTGTAGATCAGGTTTTTCATGGGCTTGAGACGGTTCCCATGGTCGCTAACACTCGATCACCTTCTTTTTTCATGACCCATGACATGGTTGTCACGGTCGTGACTTAAAGTTACTCACGAGCGTGAATAATGCTTCACAACCACTACCGAGATGGTGTTTTTTCGAGGTTCCTTTCACGGCCTGTGAGTTTGCTTTCATAGTCGTGACTCGTGAGAACCACAAGGTTCACAGGTGTGATGGTGGTTGTCACGCATGTGCTCCACCAATATCATTCTTGCATCGTTATAGACTTGATTATCATATTAAGTTATTTTATATGTTTAAATAGTTATGCATGCATATAAACGTTAACTACTAGATTAAGGATTGATGACCAATAAGATATTGATATGTAGTATGAAGAAAATTATGTGTAGATAATTAGAAATATATTATGTAAATTATTGACAAAATAATATATATATATATATATAT
>LTAE01005521.1:1544-28230 GCA_001647135.1 Pontederia paniculata
TTTTTGAAGCTGCACCAGAAGATTCTCTTGGAGGGGACAGATGGCACGATCAGGGAGGTGAAGGAGAATCAGAAGGTTCTGAAGAAGGATATAAGAAGAGAAAAAGCTATTGATGAAAGGGGCTCTCTCTTCTGGACTCTCTCTCTCTCTCACTCGACACGAAGCTGTTCTGAAATCTAAAGACAGTTAGGGTTCTGGAGTAGCCGCACAGGGGGATCAAGAAGAAGAAGAGCTGCTACTGAGAAGCTGCAGTTTGCTTTCTATCTTTCTATCCTTTATCTCTGAATCATGTATTCATGGCAAAATATTGATATGTTTGTAATGTTAAATTCAGAGATGTGTAGCTAAACTCTTTTATCTCCTAAGGATGGTATAATCTGAATGTAATCTGGATGACTATGGACCATTTCTATTTTTAATGCATTACTAGTTTCATTTATGTGGCTGTGATTTAGATGTGTTGTAATGTTGGATGCTCGAGAGATGGAGCTGAAAAGCTGAATCTCTACTTTTGTGAATCTAAGAGGATAGCAAAATGCATCCTACTATATTTTGATCTGAATTTTATGTTATTCTGATTTGTATGATTAGTTGTGTCATGTCTGAATTGAGTCATGTAGTAATGCTGAATGTTTAAGAAGTTAGCTGAGAAGTTGCTTCTTTATCATGTGAATCTGAGAGGATAACAAGATGCATTCTGTCCTGTTCTGATTCAAACTTGTGCTGGTTTGATATCTAATTTTCATGACTGATTTCTTGAGCTGGTTTAGATGCAGTGGTATTTGAATGCTGAGCAATCTAGCCTCTTTTTTGCAGATTATTGTTTGAAAGAACAACAATCATAAATCATTTTTAGAAATCAAGGGTTGTGTATCTTTTTGAGCTGTAGTGAGATTTTTGATATGAGTTAATTTATTCATATTGAAACTGCATAGGTGTTAAAGAGTTGATGTTTGGGATTTGAATTGAGAGATCAATTTTATATTTTTTGCAACTCCATTTTAGCCGAAAGGTTAAAGATATGACTGTCCATGTATATTTCGATGTGTTGATTTGAATTTAATCGAATTGCTGAGAAACTTCACTTTTGTTGTCAAGACTTTGTGGAGACACATTGAATTGACTTATTATGTTTTGATTGAAACTGAATTTTCAATGGGACCAGATTTATTCCAGATTATTATTCAGACGAAGCCAATCCCTAGGAGATATTCCCTTAACTGCATTTATCAATCTTATTCCTATATTAGTTAATTTTAATCCTTGTCTTTAAACCAAAATACCAAAAATACTTGTCATTCTCTGTTAAGACCTATTTCTGAAATCTGTAATTAAAAATCAGAAACTCTTATCTTTTAGTTTTCAGTTTATTGTTTAGCTATAGTTTCCTGTTTCTAATTAGTCATTTTTCTTAGTTAGTTAATTCTGTTAGATTAGTCTTTAAGTTTCAATTCACCATGAATACGATACTCGAGGTTAGCTACTCGACCTATGCACTTGCAGATTTGAGGAAGCTAAGGGTTAAAACTTGATTATCATAATTCATATTCACACAGAGAGTAGGTGTAACTGACATGCTTGTTACTATTACTGAAAATGAATGACTGAAAAGAAAAGATGAAAGCATTGATAAGTCTTACTGTTTCTCATTGCATATGTTTTAAAGATGAGAAAAGAAATGTTTGATCTACTCACTTCATGACTCTTGATTATTATTCTTTTTCATATGATCTTTACATATTGAGTGTCACAACTCACGGGTTCTACCCTGCGAATTCAATTATGCAAGCGGTTTTGATCTTTGATAGGTACTGATGATGGTGCTTATGGTGATGCAGCTCGTGGTGCTCTGCTTTGCACATGGCATAGGATCCTGGTTATATCCTGTTGATCATCTGATAGAGATGAATATTGTTCTGAGTCCTTAGTAGTTATTTGATTAGTCATTTATGTTTAGTAGTTTTTATTGGAACTATGTATTGAATTATTAGTCTCTATATTGAAGAAGAATATTTTAGTTTATATTGTTGCTATTATCTGATATGGTCCTGGAGTTGACCAGTCAAATGGTCAAATCAAAGGTATTAATATTGTGTGGTAGCGTCCATGAAGTCATAATTTTTGTCAGGTGACAAAGTCTGATTTTGAAGACGTTACAAAATATCTCAAAGTTACTTTACATTCAAATAGGTTCTTAACTTATAAAAATATCATAAGACACATGAGTTTATGGAAGAATTTGTATTTTGAATCCAGAATTTAAAATGTTTTTAGGTACGAACTAAATTAATAAGAATGTATGAATATTTTTACATATACTAGCACAAAAAAAACTTATTTGAAGGCTATACAACTTTAATTCTTTCAGTTTTCAAATTGAAATAATCTATTTAACTTTTGTATATAAAGGTTCCTAAAATGATACTTATTTAAAACTCGACATTTTTCAAGCTATATTTTGGATTATGTTTTATTTCGATGAATTTTTTTTCTAAAACAATGCTTCTTCACTTTTTGATATTGGGTATCACGAAATTCTTTAGTTAACAGGAAACTTTTTTTTTACTTACTGAAAACCAGATGCTAAGATATAAAAAAATTGGATTTTTTTTCTAAAGTAAGAAATCATTGTTTTTGCCATAATTTAATTTTTGATTTATTTTTTAGCTGTTACGTATGCAAAGTAAAATTTTATTAACAAAAAAATGTTAGCTTGTCTTAGTAATATTTAATAATACAAAAAAATATATAGAAAAGATATAGCAAAATTACTGCATTTGACAACGTAAAACTAGACGGCCATCGACCAATTAATTAAACAAAGGTACTAGTACTTATTTGCTAAATGGCGTGCAGTTTACAAAGTTTTTTTTACCACCTAGTATTTGAAAAGTGAAGTGGATCATTCAATTTTAACGACATTAGTAATTATGCGCATCAATTACAAAATAAAAATTCGAACCATCATAAAATCAACTAATCTGCATAATATTTGCAATGTAAAATTAATTTGAGTATTCCAGCCTCAAAAGTTTTGCAGTGAATATTGAGTCAAATGAATTATAACCTAAATTGATATCAATATTAATCTATTTCATATAAAAACTTAAATTATTCAGTATTAAATACTTATTATTTTTAATCTCATTTATTTTTATTTTTATTTTTGTTTTTGTCACTCCTATTCAACCCAGTATTATAGCTAAGCTACTCGTGCATAAGTTGTTTTGTTCCCTCCTAATGTCATTTTTGGCTATCAAAATTTAATGGATGCGTTTGGCGCGAGAACGCCAAATGAAACTTAGGCTTAATTTCATCAGATTTTGTCAAATGCGAATCGTCTCATAGAACTTGATGTGAAATCAGACCATTAAAATTTTGAAATCAGACCACTAAAATTTAAGGTCACACTTAGGATCACGTGATCCAAATTCTGATGGCTCAGGTTCCTCCTCCTTGCAGCAAGAACATGACGACCCTTATTTATTTTTTCTATTTTTATTGATGTGATAGTTTTTTCATCACTTATTTTTTCTTTTTATTCTTTCTCCTTTTACTTCTTTTTCTTTTTAATTTATTTTGACTTTACGTTTTAATTTAAATTATTAACATTTAATCTTAAAATGTTAAATTTTAATTTTATATTAATTAATATTATAATATAAAATTATTTGTACAATAACTTTAACAAGATATTTTATATATTATCCTTTGTTTTTAATTTATTAAAACTATTAATGTTTATTAAGATCGTTAATAATTTTTTTTAAATTATTAAACTCAATATCTTCTAATTTGAATTATTAACATTTATTTTAAATGTTATATATTAATTTTATACTAAGTTAATAATATAATTTTAAAATATTTTATACATTATATTATATATTAAGGTTTACTGAAAATACTTTTTTATGTCTCAAACTAATATATTATTTTTATTTATAATTAATTTATTTATATAAAAGATAATTCTATATTTTATTAAACATTTATTGACATTTTTAACTTTTATTAGTAACTTATAAAATTAATAAATTTATTAAGATTTTTAACGTTGAAATTATTAATGTTTATTAAGATTTAACATTTATTTTAAATTATTAAATCAATACCTTCTAAATTAAATTATTAATTTTATTTTAAATATTATATTTTAATTTTACACTAAGTTAATAATGCATTTCTAAAATATTTTAAATATTATATTATTTGTTATGATTTTAGAAAATATTTTTTATGTCTCAAACTATTATTATTATTTTTATTTATAATTAATTTATTTATTTAAAAAATAATTTTATATTTTGGGTTCTCACACAATTCATCCAAACACCTCGGGTGCGTTTGGGGTGGAATCTCAGGTGGAACATAGGCCTGGTTCCACCTGGTTCTGCCAAACGTTAACCTCGCGCCAGAATCTGGGGTCACGTGACCCCGGTTCTGATGGCCCAGGTTCTTGCTTTCCTGCTTGCAGTAAGAACCTGGCGGTTCCACCAAAGCCACCTTTTTTTCTTTTTTTCTTTTTTTCTTTTTTGCAATTTTTGTTGTTGACGTGACAGTTTCTTTTTTAATTTTTTTTCTTTTTATTCTTTCTATCTCACTTTTCATTTCTTTTCATTTATTTTAATTTTACTTTTTCACTTAAATTACTACCATTTAATCTTAAATATTAAATCTTAATTTTATATTAACTTAATATTATATTCTATTTTTTTATTTAATATTATCTTTTTGTTTTTATTTAAATTATCAATGTTTAAATGTTAGTTTTAATTTTATATGAATTCAATAATATAATTTTAAAATTATATTTTTTAATGTTTATTTTAACTTGTACTAATATCTTTTACTTTATTAAATATTTGTTATGATTTTTAACGTTTATTATTAACTTATTAAATCATTAAAATTTATTAATATTTCTAACATTTTTTTTCAAATTATTAATGTTTATTAAGATTATTAACATTTATTTTAAATTATTAACTCAATACCTTCTAATCTAAATTATTAATATTTATTTTAATGATGTATAAAATTAAAAGTTAATGATATATACATTATTAACTTTTAAAATTAATAACGTCTAATTTTATTAGTTTACTATTAACGTATAAAATTATTAACATTATTAAGATTGTTNTTAAAAGTTAATGATATATACATTATTAACTTTTAAAATTAATAACGTCTAATTTTATTAGTTTACTATTAACGTATAAAATTATTAACATTATTAAGATTGTTAACATTTTTTAAAATTATTAACTCAATATCTTCTAATTAAAATTATTAATGTTTATTTTAAATGTCATATATTAATTTTATACTAAATTAATAATATAATTTTAAATATTTTATAATACTAAGAATTACAGAAAATAATTTTTTATGTCTCAAATTAATATTATTATTTTTATTTTTAATTAATTTATTTATCTAAAATATAATTCTATATTTTTGGGTTCTTAGATGGTTCATCCAAACACCTCCTAGAACTTAACATCATTATTTCATCCAAACACAGTTAGAACTAATCTATCAAATCAATCTACTCAGTGGAACCCGGAGAACTCCAGGTTCTCTTGTCAAACTAGGCCCTCTAGAACTTAACATCATTAATTTATTCAAATATAATTAGAATTAATCTATGAAATTAATTTA
Organism: Pontederia paniculata; assembly: GCA_001647135.1. NCBI lineage: Eukaryota > Viridiplantae > Streptophyta > Magnoliopsida > Commelinales > Pontederiaceae > Pontederia > Pontederia paniculata. The sequence goes on from LTAE01005521.1 coordinate 7,212, forward strand.
TTTAATGGAACCCGGAGAACCTCCAATTCTTCATCTAAACGCCCCAATAAGAATCTGAGTTGATTATGATTTGATTCTGATTGATTCTATCAAATAATATGATGTTTAATGGAATACACGTGAACCCCGGATGAGGTCGTGCTTAACCCACAATTTTTTTTTATTTGATACTTCTTTGACTTTTTATCTTTTATCTTCTATCTCCTCTTTTATTTTTTTTCTTTAATCAAGTTTTAACTCCAAATTTATTTTAACTTTTAATTTTAAATAATAAATTTTATTTATATGTTGATATTGTTATAAAATTTGACCTCACTATTTTTCACCTTTTTTAAATAAATATTATAAAAAAAGTTCTTATCATAAATGCAAGAATAAAATTAGACAACAAAATATTTTATTATATTACTTGTGAGATAAAATTTTCAATTTTAGTTTTATTTTGGAAGAAAATAATTCTATTATCTTATATTTAAGATATATTAACAAACATTTCTATATTCTTTACAATTTAAGTAACTTTTATCTTCACTAAAAATTATATTTTATCTTTCTCGTTCTCATATTTTATCCAAACACCTATTAAAACTTATCTAGGAAGTGGACAACATAAAGAAAAAAAATAATTTTTAATAGAGCAACATCGAGTTTTAAACTCAGGATCTTTTGCTCTAATACTATGTTAAATTAGATGTACTACCAATAATTCTAAAAATTTTAAATCGATAGAAAGAACAACATCTTTATCTTTATATTTTTAACATTATCAAATGAATTCATCGTTACATTTTGATTTCATCCAAATAGATTCGAATTAATTTATTAAATCAAACTATTCACTGAAATTAATAGAACCAAATGTTCTACTTTTCAACCAGAGCCTAAAGGTTTGGTTGTGTAAACCGACAAAAGAATTTGAGCGACCATAATTTTCATGCTTGCACCAAAAGATGCCATATCAAAGTTGGTACATTTTACCTAATATTAGCTTCTGAAAAGTGAAAACAAGAAGGGAGTGGACCATCAGGCATGGATGAGTGACCACACCAGCAAATGTTGTGATTATAGGTCGTGGAGGACATGTTGAGTTCAATATATTTATATTTATCTTGAAGGCAATTGGAAATCAGGCATGTATGAGGGGCGAGACGAGCCATGAAAAAGTGATCATAGGTCGTGAAGGACCTTGATGAGTTCAATATATTTTTGACACACGAATCCTATTTACGACCTATGAATTGTGCCATCTTTGCTTATCACACACGAATTTTACTCCCAAATTGATTCAAATTTATTTTTAGATGTAGAGGACTCTAAAAAGCTATAAACGAATATCTAGAGCACATGAGAGATGATTATGGAAGCGAAAGATAAGAGAAATCAGTGTTACAATGTAGAATAAAAGAGAATTTTTAAAGACCTTGAATAGTGAGATTCCACATGAGAAATCGTGAGATATCATCGACATCCTTATTCATCTAGATTTTGTATGATCTCCATTTTTTATATTTTTTGATGTTTTTTAAATATATATCATTATTTGATTTTCTTAATGAAAGAGTTGTTGGAGAAAACTAATTGAATTTGAGTGATGGTTGAATTATTTTAATATTTAAATTTTTATTTGAAATTTTGACAATATGTATGTCTACCTTTATTATTTGATTTGATTTTTCTATCTTGAATGGGTATCAAGTTGAATGATTCGAAAGAATTTTAAAGTTGTATAGACATTTAGAAAGAAATAAAAAAAAAGCTCTTATTTGAGAGGTAATTCATTTTAAAGTATCTTATTTAATAAGTGATTTAGGATTAAAGATCGAAAGAATTAGTTTTTTTTTCTTTTGAAGATAGTTAACTTGAATATGAAAGATTAATGAGTTATATTTGTTAGGATTCTCCATTTTAGTAATAAAGCTCCATTGTTCGAGCAATGCCATATAACATTTACTCTGACTTTATTATTACAATTTCTAAATTCTTTGGTCAATTTTGTCTATAGTTTTTATCCCAACATTTTTATAGATCTCTCAAATAACAAATTGGTATAAGAAATTATAAATTAAATTAGTTTGTGAGATCAACAATTGCTTATGTTGTCATAATTTTCGCATTATACGACATTAAATGACACTTATTAATAATGTTTTTTACTATAATAAAAAATTTCGGCTATAAATCCATCCCAAACAAAATAGTCCTTTGCAAGTAACTATGTTATATTGTTTTTTTATAATTTTATTTGTTTTAGCTCACTGTGTACATTACCATGCAATATGAGCTCCATCGACTTTAAACTCAAAATATGACCAACTATCTAAAAGCATATATATTAACCTACTCGACTACATCATATATAAAGGCAGTTCAGTAAAGTGCAGTTGCAATGCAAGAACATGGTGGTTGTAGCAAATGGAATTGGAGGAATACGCAGAAGGTTCAAGTCAGAGATCCTCATTTGGTTTGGCTCAAATTGGCTACACTGTCCTCTACTTCTTCACAAAGGCTTCCGACAACAATGGTATGAATCGCCTACGTCTACATAACATACTTGCATTTCGAGGCTGGCTTGGTCATGTGGCCATCTGTGCACTTTGAAAGGTGATCACGTCTGTAATTTCCATTACCCTTAATAGACTTAGGAGGGTATGATCGATCATTAGTTTCTATTATGCTCAGTGACAAATATGGCCTTACGGGACTCGAGGCATATTGCTCCAACCAGTAACTATAATAGTTGTGGGTTTCCTTATTCGTATATTCATATATTGGCACCAAATGTTCGCTCTTATGGAGATGACGGAAATCTATAATTTTTTTATGGAAAGACCTCCCGATGCGAAATGACATCCTCCGAATCACAAGGAACTTCACAAATGCACTCCGAGAACAATCCATTAGAAAGGGTCAACATTACCACTCGTCCTTGGCTACCTAGTGCCAAGGATCGTTGGATAATGTTGGAGCTTCCAAAAACATATTTGATAGGGCAACAATGGAGGCTTTCTCCGCAATTGTTCAAGTCATTGATAGTAAGATTTGCTCATAATCTAGGATCCACATCAACGTTCATAGCCAAACTCTGGGCATTAGAGATGGGCTACTATTGGCAATTTGGCATGGAGTCGAGGATTCCATAATCTCCTTTTGGAAGTCGACAAACAACAAGTAGTAGATCCAATAACCACGGACGATGCTACCGCAGAGGGATGGTTCTCTCTCTTGGTTTTTGATATTGTTCAACAATTGCAAAAGGATTGGACATTATGTTCCACACTCCCTCAACAAGTGTGGAGACCGGTTAGCTACTAAAAATAATAGAGCTATCCAAAAGTCTCAATGTTTTAAAAGGGCTATGCCCAAAGGAGCTAACATCTCCAGCTTTTTGAGATATTTTCGTGGATTGTGGTCATGCAAATATAATGTGATGCATTACTGTCTTAATAATATAAGGGCTATGTCTTCCCTTAAAGATGATTAAGGGGAAGGGAAGGTAACGGAGGGGAAGGGAAACTAGGGGAAAGGTAATGGAAAAGAAAGGACGTAAAAACGTTAACCTTGTTTGGATAACATAACTAAAAGGAGCGGAAGGGAAAGAAGGAGAATTATAATTTTTATTGGACGAATATATTCTAAAATTTGTGTTTATATAGTTAGTTACATAGGGTCAAAATTAGAAATTATATTTAAATATTTTTTCCCCTCCTTTCCACCCCAATTCGGGGTTGAAAGAAAAATGAGCTCTTGAAGGGGAATGGAGATAAATGGAGGGGACATTCCCCTCCATTCTCTTCCGTTAAAAATGTAACCAAACGAGGTTAAACTATTAACCTCCTTTCTCTTCCCCTCCTTTACCCTCCTTTCACCTCCAACCAAACAGACCCTTAGATAAAAAAAACACAACTATTCGATGTTAAAAAAATATTTTGATTTTGTCGCAGAAAGGCCAAAACTGACATGGGCGTTGTTTCTGGAGATATGTCTCCTTTCATTTCTAGGGTGAGTAGGCAATGCCTTCTCCATGAACGTCCGACCATGAAACGTTCTTGTTAGAATGCTCTGTTTTACTTCCTTTTAGCTCAGTGGTCACTAATACAAGGACCTCAAGCATGCATGCAGAAAGCACTCTAATAGGTGGTCACAAATATAGACCCATTGTCTAGTACTATTAATATTTGACTAATTTGATGTTCGAACGAGAGCGAAAAAAATAAATTGTCATCAAATCGACAAATTCCTGAAATCAAACCCCGGGTTACTTGATTGATGAAGAGAGGAATTGTTTGTTTGTAGTAAGGAAGAACAATAGTTGCACCCTTCCACATATATCTGCTCTTTTCTGTTGCATTTTTGGCGCTGCAATGGCCATGGTGCAACCTCTGAATGTAACGACCAACAATTTTTGTGTTAAGAGTATCATCTTGGTCTCATCCTTCATCTTCCATGCCTTCTCTTCTTTTCAGTTGCTTCTCTTCCATATATAAACCTCGTTGTTTCTTTCCCAAATTTAAAGTAGATGTTACAGTTCTATCAATACCTTGAATCAGTTATGTCCCTTTGTTAAGTTTTTAAGTAGCCACTCTGCTAGATTTGTCCTTCTGAGTGAGCTAATTTGTGGTTCAGAAATGTGCATTTCAAGTAGTTCTAAATAATCTAAGTTACTGAATTTGTAGCACATATTTAGTGTATTGTGTAGCACATACATACTAAAATAAACACACCACTTGTATACCAATAAATTCTTTTTGGAGATAAAGTCTATTTTGCATTGCGCTACGCACACTAAATGCACAATTCATTTTTCATAAATTTTATTACACTGGTTAATTATTCCATGACATGATATACTTGACTTTCAATTCCTATGCTAATGTTATTGGGCAGCATAAGAGGCGGTGCTTAACTTCACAGTTTAAAACATGAACCTGAATAATAAAAAATATACTAATCTCTCTTCCGTCATGAACTCACAGAACCAAGAACTATGGGGTTCTTCAAGTCCTCGCGATCTACTTTAGCTTCTATTGAAGTATTAAGCTCTTCTTAATCTTGATCAATCCTCCCCGTGTTTTGGAGTATTTCTTCCTTTTCAGATCATTATGTGAGGGTAACTTTGAAACAAATTTAGAAATTGGTAATGTATGCTTAAGGAAAATTTAGGTTAAAATTGAGACTAAAGAGACTTTATTCATACGTATGTATTTTCACATATATTGATTGATGATCTTGTTATACAAGGTTGGTATGACTCTTAATATGTACTTAATGAACATGAACTTCACCTCCCCAACATTTGTTACTGCCATGATCAACACCATTGCTTCCATGGCATTCGTCATTTTGGTACTTCTGAGGTGAAAACAAGACCAGGAACTAATTAGTAAGCAATGCAATTTTATTGTGTTTTCCAAGTTCTAACAGCATCATTATGACTATAAAGTGTCCAAGCAATTGGTTAATAACCTTCATTATGTGAAGCATTAAACTTTCGAGCACTTCCATCTGCTTCTAGTTGGATTTATGTAATATTCGCCTCCTTATTCGGATTGGAGCATCTGGATACCAAGAATCCTGAAGGCATGGCAAAGATCTTTGGCTCCATTATATCCTTGGCTGGTGTCACCACCATGACATTGTACAAAGGGCCTGCATTGAAGAACTTGTGGAAGACACTCATTCTTATGCATGGAAGCACCATTCATGAGAGTTGGCGATAAGGGTCGATTCATACAGTCTCAAGCTACCTAACTTAGTGCTTATGGCACATCATGCAGGCAGTGAGAGTCCTGGGAAAAGAAATGACGGAGCCTCCAGACCCTTCACCTCCTCCCTCCCTCTCGCCACCATCAAACCCTCTTTCTCCTCCCTCTCCCTATCCTCCCTTTCTCTCGCCACCAAACCCGCTTCCTCCTCCTGCTCTCCTTCCTACTCCTTTGGATCTCCATGCTAGAACCAAGCGCTGGTCAGATGTGGTGCGTTCTCATAGGCCGCCTTCTTCGGCCCTTCCCCAGATCTCGAGGCAGAAATTGTTGGCTATACAGGAGACGTCTACGGACGAGATCCATATTCAAGAAGAAGATGTAGAACAGAGTGTTGGAGTTGGTGAATACTTCAAGGCCTCTTGTTTCTCACACCGGGTACGCCCACATGAGCTTAGGGGACTGGAGTGTTACCCAATGACATCTAACCCCTACGCGCGGAAAGGGGGGGTTCGGGGGGCACGCCCCNTTGGTGAATACTTCAAGGCCTCTTGTTTCTCACACCGGGTACGCCCACATGAGCTTAGGGGACTGGAGTGTTACCCAATGACATCTAACCCCTACGCGCGGAAAGGGGGGGTTCGGGGGGCACCGCCCCCCGACGGGGGTTCCCCTAAACGGGTTTGGGTTTTCATTTAAGTTGACCCGTATGGTGGAGATTAAGAGATTTACTATCTGTTAGGATTTTGGACCCATATTTATATTGCTCTTATTTCAGACTTGATGTTGAGCGGTTGTAACGAAAACAATAATATAGTGAAATTTCTTTGCAGGACGTAGCCCTCTCAAAAGGGTGAACCTGGGTAAATCTGTGTGTGTTCTTTATTTTTCTGTGTTTTCTCTCTGTGATCTTCTACTTGTTCTCGAATCTTCCCATCACAGAGATCCAAGGATTTGCAGTGCTATCTTATGGCAAGGTTCATGGGAGGGGATGGTATGGTGGAAAAGCTTAGATCTGATCTCCCGACGCTCTGGTCACTCGTATCATCTCTCAAGGTAGTGGAGTTATGAAACAACTACCTTCTGTACATGTTTGGAGACCCAGATGAACGTCTAAGAACACTCACCAAAAGCCCTGGAATTATGAAGGTAACCTCCTCAATCTTTCTCAAGCCAATTCGTTCTTCCGCCCTTAAAATGAGCATATATCAACTTCGCAGGTATGGATCCAACTTCCTCGGTTGTCTTTCAAATTGGGTAAGGCAGAAACTATTTTGCTCATTGCATCTGTCTTTGGTACACCGATCAAGCTGGACGAGTATACTGCCAAGGGAGTAATGCTACGCTATGCCAGGGTGTGTGTTGAGTTGGATCTGGCGGCGCCGATGAAGCAGGGTACTTGGATACGATTACCGGACGAATCTAGGTTTTTCTAGCGAGTTACATATGAGAATCTTCTTTTTTCTGTTTTAATTGTGGGAGGTTCGGTCATCACATGGATTCATGTCCAGATCGACAAAGCTCTATAGGTCTGCTTCCTGTAGGGAAGGAGGGGCTCTTAATGTATGGAACATGGCTCCGGTCGTTCCCTTCTCGTCATCGGATTCGGATGGTGACCACCTCTGGGGACGGCCCCATTGGGAACCCGCGAGGAGTGAACCGCTGACAAGAGCATGTGCCGATTCAATTTTTGGTTTGGCTGCGTAGACCGGCTACGGGGAACCGCTTCGAAGCCCTAACGGAAGAGAATCCTGTCCATTCAGAAGTTGATCCTAAGTCGGATCCAGCACAAGGCGTACATTTAACGAACACCACAGCCGTTAGGGTAAATTTGGGAAGCCACGTCAATGCTCACATGATGCCCCCTTGTCAACAGTAATATCACCTTTCCCGAGGCAGCTCACGCGGAGGGAGAGCCCCTGGCAGCGCAGATCTCACTACGTGGCTCTCCGCACATGATGAAGCCAAATCAGACGACAAAAAATCAAAAGGCACCAAACAGGTTGTATCCCCCCTTTTAGACCCGATTATCTTTCCTCCTCTCTCTTCCTCTTCCACTACAGGTAGGGTTGCAACGGAGAAGGCGATAAACTCTCTCGGGAGTCAAGAGCATATGCAGCTGGTGGCCCAGGTGCTGGACAGGTTCAAGGCTCCTGCAAGAGTCATCAACTCAAAATTCTCGGAAGATGAAGAAATGGATGCGGACCTCCTACCAGAGCCGGAATCAGAGCAGAAACAGAATAGGAAAGCTACGGACCACTTTTCTCCACCGCCACCCAATCTGAAGAGCAGAAAGCAGAGTCGTAAGAAAAGAGGTAAGACTCAAGAAGGTATAAAAGCTTATAATGAACCCTTATCTTTTGTACAGGTACATGTTGAGGCAGGAGAATTGTCAGTAAAAAACAAAGGCAAAGGTAATGATTAAAACTTTAGTTTGGAATTGTCGAGGAGCTCTAAGAGGTAAGGTGCGGGACAGGCTATATAATCTTATTCAACTGCACCACCCAAATCTTATTATTTTACTTGAAACACATGCAACTAAAGATAATTCGCGGAGAATAATCAAACGGCTAGGTAGAAATTGGACAGGTTGCTTCCAGGAAGGTAAATGTGCCTCTGGAGGCATTATGATTGCTTGGCTTGTAAATGAAACTTAGGTATCGCCAATTATGTTCTCTTCACAATATCTTCATGTAGTAGTCACTCTAGAAAACTTTTCCTTTTTNATGTGCCTCTGGAGGCATTATGATTGCTTGGCTTGTAAATGAAACTTAGGTATCGCCAATTATGTTCTCTTCACAATATCTTCATGTAGTAGTCACTCTAGAAAACTTTTCCTTTTTGTTAACTGCTGTGTATGCCAGCAACATTCCCATTATAAGAAACTCTCTATGGCAATCTCTTGCAGAATTCAATCTAGATGATATTCCATGGTTAGTAATAGGGGATATGAATTGTACCATCTCTTCAGAAGACAAGAAGGAGGGACACCTTTTGAATTAACTAAATCTATTAGGACTTTTCGAAACTTTATTCAGCTTCAAGGATTAATTGATCTTCCCCTTTCTGGTTCTCAGTATACTTGGTGCAATAATAGATGCCATTCACCTAGAATACTGTGTAGGCTAGATAGAGCAATGGTTAACCATCATTGGATAACTAAATACCCTAACCTAAGCCTCCAATCCTTTGTAAGGGGCACCTCTAATCATGCACCTATTCTTTTATCTACAAATAATAATATTAGAAAACCTCGACCTTTTAAATATGAGCACTTCTGGTTTGAATACAAAGAACCCAAAGAGATTGTACAATAAATTTGGAATGCCAGATAACCAAACAACTCTATCTTAGACAGCTTGAACAAAATTAGGGATCAAACCTTACATTGTAATAGAAAGGGTTTGGAAAAATTGGAAAATAGGGCTCAAATAACCAAAAGAGAAATTATTGTATTGGAACTTAAGGATGAGAGGCAAGGATTATCAGAAATAGAACTTAAAACCCTTAGAAGTCTTTATAACCAACATGCAGCTTATTTAAGGCAAATCATCATTAAGTGGTGGTTGAAATCTAGAGTCAACTGGTTAAAGGATGGTGATAAGAATTGATGCATGCAAAAAATATACAGATTACATGCATCTATTTCATGTTATTTTCCTAGTATTTTACATTAATTCATGCATTATTTCAGTTAATTCAATTGATATTTCATTTATGAGTCAGATTTAGGATAAATCAGATCAAAGATTTAGGACAAATCAGATCAATTTAGGGCAAATACCGGAAGCAGGAGATTTAGCCAAGTTCTTTCGAAAATAATGAAGCAAAATGGGTTGTGTTCCATCAAAACGGCCTGTGTTCAACTCGTGTTTACGAAGCTCTTATTTCCATCATGCCAAAACGGACTGTGTTTCTTCAACACAGGTCGTGTTCACCTTTGAAGAAAAGGTTGTCCGCATTCATGCCATGTTGGATCAAAACGGACAACATCGACGTTCCAAATTGCGCCACATGTCATCACCATAGAGTAGCACCAACCGTGCTCGAAGTCGTGTTGGACTCAAACTCTAAAACCTGTCAAAACGGGCAGTGTTGACTCAAAACGAACCATGTTATCCACTGTATATGTTGGTTCGTTCGATCTGATGGCTATTTCAAGTCTTATTCGATTCAAACTCTTCCCAACCGTGTGATACCAGGCCACACCTTCGAATTTCAGCTATATATAGGCCTTCATACATCAAACTTCATATCTATGATCTCTGACAACACATATTTCTCTGTGAAGACAAAAAAAAAATCAGACTCCTCATACTCCTACAGATTTCTGAAGAGCTGAGAAGTCATCTTTGGAGAAGAAGCCTTGAAGCAGGATTGAAGATTTAGATAGCAATAAGATTCTGCAGATCTGTTTATTTTTCTAATCTTATTTCTTAAGGCTCAGAATCATCTTTGTTAGGAATAATTTCTGTCAAACCTTATTTAGTTTGTGATTTGATACTTTTCAAGTTTATTGAGTATTTTATTAACTTTAATCGAAAGATATTGTTTATAATTTACTCTTAATTAATTTTCTCTCGGATTTCTGTGAATTACGGTTTTCGACCGAGGCAAAACAGGTCGTGTTCGTCTAACACAGGCCGTTTTCGCTTCTTTGCCATCATTTCCGTATCCGTGTTCTCTCTGAGTCGTGTTTTCATCTGCCCGGACGCGGTCCGTTTCAGACGCGACGCTGGTCGTTTTCTTGATGTATCTCTTTTCGGCCATTTTCAAGTGTTTGCACTCTTGGATGAAAAGATTTATGTCCATATGTTTCCAGAATTCATAAATTGTGGGTTGCTATGCATTCGAGAGAGGCCTAGCAATTTAGGATTAAATTTTATTGCGTTTTAATTTAAGTTAATTTAGGATTAACGTTTTCACGTATTCCTGATTTAATTTAAGATTAAGATAGTTAAGTCATCTATTTCTGGAGTCTTATAAATTTAAATCAATTCTTCCACCATATAATATTCAAACACTTTAATTGAATAAATCTAGAAGATAATAGGGGTGAAACAGATTTTTAATCCTATCAAATCTAATCGATTTATCTTTTAATCTTTTCTTTTATATTTTATCTTTTATTTTTTCTTCTTATTTTCTTTCTTATTTTATTTCTTTCTAAATTCATTGCAAATCTTAGATCAGATTTCAAGACAAAATTTTAGATTTTAAAATTCATCAATCCTCGTGGGTTCGACACTCTTCTCATCATTTTATTACTTGTGCGACCAGTATACTTGCTGAGTTTTTTAGCGTGTGATTTTTCGCATCAAGATTACTAAGTTTTTCCACTTGAGTACCATACTTAGGCAAAGAAGAAACTGCATACACAAAATAGAGGATGAGACAGGTACTATCCTAACAAATGAAACTGCAATTAGAAATATCTTTGTAGATCACTATGTCACTCTATGGGCCCCCAATACTCAAAATCCTATCCCTACATCTGCTTGGCCTCCACTTCCTACCTTAAATGCAATATGGATTGATAGTTTAATCTCCCCTGTTACTGAAACTGAAATTACAGATAGTTTCTGGCACATGGCATCAGGGAAGGCTCCAGGGCCAGATGGATTTACATGTGAATTATTTAGGAATCATTGGAACATAATTAGCCCTGATATAACTAGAGAAATTACTCATTTTTTCAGCATGGTCAATTACCACAGGGAGCCTCAAACACTGCCATCACATTCATTCCTAAAAAAAATCCAAAATTTTTGAAGGATTATAGACCAATATCACTCTGTACTGTTATCTATAGAGCCATTGCCAAAATTCTGGCTAATAGGTTAAAGCACACCTTACCAGAATTAATTGATAAGTCTTAATCAGCTTTTGTTTCTAATAGGTTTATACAAGATAATCTATTTTTAATTCAAGAAATTGCACATTCTATGACCTTAGGAAGACAAAAAAAACCTGATACTTAAAGCTGACATGGAGCTTTTGATAGAGTTTCTTGTGAAGCCATTATCACTGTCATGACAATTATGAAATTCCCACCTCAATTTATTAATTGGATTAAAATATGCATTCAATCTCCCTTGTTCACTTGCTTAATAAATGGAACCTCATCTACATATTTCAAAAGTCATAAAAGCATCAGACATGGGGACCCCCTTTTCTCCTTACCTATTCATTATAGTCACTTAAGTCTTTTCCTCCCTACTTAATCAAGCAGTTCTATTAGGGAAAATAACACCATTCAAGTCTTGGAATCTATCTATTAGTCATCTCTTATATGCTGATGATTTATTAGTATGTATGGCTGCCGCCTCATCTAATTGTAAAAAGGTTAAAAGAAGTTTTTAAGCAATATCACTTCGTAACAAATAAGCAAATTAATCTAAACAAATCCGCTATATATCTCCCTCCTAAATTCAGTGCTAAAAGGAAAGTGGTCATAAAAAACACATTGAGTATTGAAATGGGCAGTTTTCCTTTTATGTATCTAGGTTCACCTATTTCATATAAGTATGTAACTAGGAGAGGTCTAAACCACATAACTGAAAAGGTCAATGGCAAACTAACAGGGTGGAAAATGAAAACACTAATACAAGCCAGGGAAGACAACCTTGATAAAAACAACACTTAATTCCATCCCAAATTATTCCTTAAGCTCAATCTATATTTCTTCATGCCTCATTGAATCCTTGGAAAAAATATCAAAAACTTTCTTATGGTCTTCATCTGGGGACAAACATGGAATGCACCTTATTGGGTGGGACACAATTCAATTGGCTAAACAGGAAGGAGGTTTGGGAATAAAAAATCTACACCATGTTAAAATAGCCTTATTAGCCAAAAGGGTTTTGGACTTACTCAATCAAGGCATGCTCCTTATGTTGCTCTTATAACTGAAAAGTATGGTACCCCCACCCATGGGTCAAAGCAAACAGCCTTGACAACAATAGATTAGCTTGGTGCTGGAGACTCCTCTTGCAGGTATTGGATAAAATCATATTAGGAATTAGAAAACAAATTGAAAATGGTAGTACCACGCATGCTAATACAGACCCATGGATAAGTAACAAACCTATAGCTTTGTGGCCTACTTATGTAACTGCTAGTGCTCCAATCTCCTCAATGATGATTTCTGACTTTATAACTCATGCAGACTGGAATATTCAACTTCTTATGCAATTCTTTGCTCCTAGCTTAACAGATCAAATACTTTATATTAAATTGCCTGCTCACTCCTATGATGACTTATGGATTTGGGAACTTGATATTAATGGCAAACCTACTGCAGAATATGTGTATAACTTTATTAGCAGGCCCCTAGTGCCGCATCAGAGAGCTGGATGGCTTGGGTGGAAAGTTATCTGGAGCATCAAAATTCCTCCAAAAATATAAACCTTTCAATGGAAATTAGCACACCATCGTTTACCTACTAAAGATATACTTTCTAGATGTATTGCTGGTGTTAATACTTCTTGTTTTCATGTGGCTCTACTTTGGAAACAAACTCCCATTTATTCTTTGTCTGTATATTCTCTGCCCAGATCTGGCAAACCTTCCAGAAAAAATAGGTTTTCAATTTTCTTTTTTTGGGGCATGGGCTCAAGGTGATTGGATTCATGAAGGAACCAACTTAGATCCAAACTCTCGTTCTAAATTCTTAACTTTATTTGCTTTGTCACTGTGAGGAATATGGAGGATGAGGAATGATGCTCACTTCAGTTCAAACCAAGCAACTGCATATGTTGTATAGTCTAGGATCATGGAAAGCTATCATGAGTTGCACCCAATCCATAATCCTTAATGGATTACCCTAACAAACCATTCGTTGGGAGCCTCCACCTCACGCCTGGTTCAGATTGAACTCAGACGGCTCATTCGTGAGCCCTAGTGAGATGGGGGGAGCATGTTACATACTAAGAACTAATACATCTTTTGTATGTGCAGGAGCTTTTAGAAGGACTTTTCACTCAGCATTGGAGGCGGAGGCTTGGAGCATTCGCCAAGGACTATTTCGGTGTTGTGAGCTACATATAAGAAACATATTGCTTGAGTTGGACTGTTCCACAGTGGTGGCTATTATCAACAAGCAGCAAGCATGCCCATGGCGACTAAGAGGCATCATTGAAGACATATGGAAGTTAACATCTTTTTTTGAAAATTGTAGATGTAAACATATGGATCGAAACGCCAATACAACGGCAGACTTCCTAGCGTTTTTTTGGTCGTAGTAAATCGCTTAGCGATTCTTTTTAGGAGGATGACCCTCCTCCGGATATCCTTGAGATTTTGTGTAAGGACTCAATGAAGTTAGTTAATTAAAGCATATTTCCGTTAAAAAAAAGAATCATTTATCCTCATCTATCTTTATCAGAGGAGCAAATAAATACTTTCCAAGATGCAAAAACATACATCATTTGTGTTTTTACAGTACATCATTCTTTCATAGGTGAATATTCCGACAGGTTACCTTCTGATGGAATAACCTTCAATTTAGATGTATGCAAAAAGTAATGAACAAATCAAAAGAGCAGCAGGGTCTAATGGCATGCTGACCTTTTCTTCAGGCTTTCACCTTGAAAAGGTATCCAGCGCAACTCTTAGTAACTACATGGATGTGCTTCGTAAGAGGGCATCAGTCAGCTATTTTCACAGCAACTGTAGAGCATAAACCCAAACCATGGATGATCAAATTTGATATCAATCTTTGGAGCATCTTATATGTTATGGGTTCAGCTTAGACTCAGAGGAAGAGAAATTGTGTGATTCACATGAAATGTGTTGACTGAAGGGTGTGGTATGTTTTTTTTTTAAGGAAAATGAATTAACTATTAAAAGTTACACCATAAATATCTAAATACAAAATGTCAAGAAGGTCTGGAGGAGGGTCTTACTCCCAAAAGTTATCTCAATGTGATATACAATTGCCTTTACCCAAACAATCTGCAGCCTTATTGACTTCCTAAAAAATGTGCTTGCATAGAAAATCATCAAAAAAAGGAATTAAGTGCCAAATGTCTAAGATTATATTCTTAAGCTTCCATGTGTGTTCTGGTCTCATAATGTCCTTGTTAGTTTAGTCATATTTTGTGTATTATGTTGTTGATTTTTTTCATTATTTCATGCATTAATTTACTAAGTAATTCACATTTAAATAAGAATCCATATAAGTTTTGTTACTTTGTTTTCCAAATCATTCAGCGAAGCAATGAAGAAAGACTATATATGAAAAGGAAGGGAATTCAAAATCGGAAAAAAATAGCCAATTTTATTGTCCTGGGCCATGACAAATGATTCATAGTCGTGAGCTAAATATGAAGAGATCAACATAAATGATGTGTTTGTCATGGGTCTTGACGCGATCATGCCTAATGAAGTTATGGTCACAACATTAACATTCTTGTCACGGGTCGTGAAAATTAGAATCATGCGAAATTTGAACCAGATTAAACATGATCAAATATTATTTTTGAGTATTATAAACTTCAAGGTAACATATTTTTTTTAGTTTAATTTTGATGGAATATGAGCAAAATAACTCTAACGAAAAATAGAACTTCTTATATGACTTAGATATGTTTAAAAACCTATAAGAAGAGCTTTAGAGATCCATTAATTTTATTTGTGCTGAAAGGCTATAGAAAACATCAAGATTTGAAGAAATTAATGAAGAAGACTTTTGCATAGAAGAGAAAATTACCATCAAGGTATTTTTAGTTCATATTTTACTTTTAATATCACTTTTTATTCAATCCTCTCATAAGCATGGTTGTTGTGTTTAATGATTTTTTGTTAATTTATTGAAATCTTTATTTTAGTTAGAATCGTGGATAGAAATAGTTTATTATTAATTTCCGATGATTCGAAATTGAATTTTTATATTACATTGATACATTGCATGCCATCTTTTAGTAACCTGAAAAAGAAATATTTGATTGTGTGATGTATTATTGTCATACTGAAGAGGAAAAATTGGTAGCTTAGAAGATACATTAATGTATTTTAATTTTAATAGATAATATTATCATCCTTGGGAGGAATGACATAAGACAATTGATTCGTTCCAAAGAAATAAATTATATCTTTGACAAATTTCAATCAATTTAAAAGTTTGGATTAAAATTATGATTCAGTTAGCCTTGTAGTGCAAATAAAATTTATCCTTATTTTATTTCATCTTAACTTAATATATTTGTCATCACCAAACTTTTTATTTTATTTTATTTTATTTTTATCTTATTATTTCAAAATTCATTTGTATTCAAATTCATTTATCTCCTATTAGTTTTCGATATTAGATAGATAGTTGATATTAATATTCATAAAAATGATACTCAATTCAATCTTTATTAATCAATAATACTTTTTTATATTCTTAGCACGCATCAACTTGCTTTATCTTTGCCAAAAGATTGTATTCGGGAAGGTGAATGTTTTGGGCACCACACAGAATTTCACTAGGTTCACTAATCATTCTGCTTCATAATGCTATTTTTCTGTTTGCTTGCAGTATTATTGGGGCGATAATTGTCATCGTGGCCCTGTATCTTCTGCTGTGGAGCAAAGAACGAGACCAAGAGCAGCGAAACAGATCTGGTGAACCTTCTCATGTTTGCTGTACTGTAAAAAGGAAGGAAGCTCAGAGGGCTCTGCAGCGATATTCCAAAAAGAAGACGTTTTGAAGCCATGTCAAGAAGTATAAGAAGCTTATTACTTATTAGCACTATTAGCCTTCAACGCATATGGACTATGTATCAATCAAGATGCAAACCAGACCATGATTTCATTCCATTCTACTGAAACTTAGCATAACTGGCATGAAAATTGTGTTGAAGTGTCAGGAAAGTAGATTTTGCATAGTTAAAGCTCACGGAACATCTGTCTTGATGTGAAATTATGCACCATGATGGATGCCAATAATTTGTGCTTATGTGGGACGGCCCCAAGAATGTGTTTTTAGTGGAAAGCAAGAATCTACAAGAGCCAAGTACTAAGGCCCAGCAGACATGCTGTCATCTGCCAAGCTTGTGCTGCAATAATTTTCTGTCTGCAGCTGTGCAGCTCCTCCAAGGCCCTCCAACTAAGCTCGCTTTACACAGCCAGCACCCATTCTTGTGCACACATTCATCTTATAAATTTTCTTTTCTTCCTAATGAGGATATGATTATTCTTGTTCTCTCTTTACGAGAATTCAAGCTAGTTAACACAGAAACTGATTAATTTCTTGGCTTAAAGCATCCATATTTACAGAATATAGTGAGTATTAATGTATTCTTTTTTTCATTAACTTATACTAGTTAACTATTCCATACATTATTTAATTCACCTAGTACTGATTGTTGCATTAGTCTTGTCAAATTTAAGCAAATCTAGTATATGTTAATATTAGTTCGTTTGGTTAATGATTGTTAATTTCCATTCAAAAAGTTTAGATACTAATCAAATAAGTTCCAAAGGGGACAGAAATCTCAATAAAAGGAATAGCTCACACTACTTGCATGAATGTTTTGGTTTGTCTCAACCACTTGGTGTGTTTGGTACATCCTCATGTTCAGTAGAAGGTTGTTACTTTCAATTAACAAGTCCCGCAAGTGATCTATTTATTTTATCATCTACGTATCATCACTTGTTCACTTATAAAAAAATATTAGTATACCTAAGTGGAACATCGAATTAAATAATACCCTCAAGCAATTGTTCTTGCACTCGAATTCCTGTTTTGAAGTATCCGGACCGCTTCGGATCCTCTGCATCACTCCCCAAAATCAGATTGATGTTTATCTCATTATTTTTTGTCTACTCAGTTCTGTATTTACTGTTAACATATGTAGCTTTCATGTCAATTGCAAAGGACTATTAATTGAAGTTTGCCCAAACGAGGAGGACCAAAGCTCATGGAACTCTTGTTGCCTTGTTCTGGTTTTGATGTCTTTTTTGGCTGTCCTCAGTGCATTCATGGCAAGTCTTAGTACCTCCAACAGGGGCACATGCAAGTCTGCATTGAAGACAGGACTAGGCAAAAACTGCCCTCTTGGTTATGTACATGTGAGCAACAGTACCCTGATAGCACAGAAATAGGGGTATATGATCAAACATTTGTATATAACTTTCATTTGATAAGAGTTCGTATAGGAAAATTTGTATGCACAATCTTGGTTCATATATGATGGAAATCTGTTCCAAGAACAAGAGAAAGGAAGTAATTAGAATGCAATGGGACAGATTTGTTCATATCTTTGACCAAGTTTGCTCACTTTTATTCTGTATAATAAAAAGTCCAACATCTGATACTTCATGAGATTTTTGTAACTTTGCATTGCTCTTTTGCCATGAGAGGAAACAAAATTGTATGTATCGCTCATGCATAAGTTGTGTGTCGTTAACTATTTGTCCATTCCTGCAAACTTTTTTTGAAGTATGAATAAAGCCCTGCTGGATCATGACATACCTGTGTAGTCAGAAAGTAACACAGTGACAAACTGGATCGTCAGAGCACATCAGCATGCATATTGATCGAGCTCTGGTCCCCTTTTAATTTTTCTTGGCATCTCTCTCTCTCTCTCTCTCTCTCTCTCTCTCTCTCTCTCTCTCTCTCTCATCTGAGAGAGCTTTTCTGTGGTTACTTTTTAAATCATTCAACAATTCATTGCAGATTCAGGACTCTTGTGTCTGCCATCATCCTTGCCTTCGTAATCTACCGGTTTGTGCATGTGTTCATCATGTGCCTAACCGAGTGTTCATCTGCATTAGTACAGATAAAAGCATAAACACTGCCTAATCTTAATTCAAACTTCTTAAAAATCTCAAGATGCTTTTGGATAAAGGATTAAAATTTTATGAGAAGAGTCAACAGAAGAACCAATCTGTAAATGTTTATTCACCACTGTCAAATTCTTAATTTGATTCCACTGTAAATTAACAAACCATCACATTTGGGCTACTAAAGTAAATGTACACTACCTTTGCTGAATAATAATCGTATTATTCGTATCAGAAACTATATATATCGAACCCCATCACTGAAACAAGAGCCAAAAGAACAATATCTCAGGAAAGTGATTAAAAAACGACATCAGTGCTAAACACGTGTCATGCATCCATCTGCACCGGGAGCAATGTCGGCCTCGAGCTCCGACCAAACGAGAAGAACGACCGGCGAAGCCTTCCACTAGCACCGCCGCCGGCGGCGTTACCGCTTCCCTCGCCACTTGCCTCATGGCTGTCCAGCTGAAGTCCATGCTGCTTGTTCCGCAGCATCTCCTGAAGTGAAAGATACAGCTGCCTGTCATTGGACGAGTCCATGGAGAAGGACCTCCTCATGGGCTGAACCATGAACTGCTCATCCTTCGCCGCTCTCAAGCCAATGCACTCGTCTCCCATGCTCTTCTTGTTCTTCTTATGCGCAGGGATGATGGGAGCTCCTTCTATCCTGGAACTCTGTCCTTTGGGTTCGTCTCTTACGTCTATGGCCACGCTTCTGTCGTTCTCACGGCGGGGAGCCAACACCACTATGCGATCGATGTGATCAGGCATCGGGCTTCTGATTACCGACCTGCACAGTGGGCAGTTGGCATTGAACTGGAGCCAAGTGTCGATGCAGTCGATGTGGAACGCATGGCAGCAGCCCGGAAGCAGCTTGAGGCTCTCCCCGTCTTGGAACTCGCTCAGGCACACCGCGCACTCGCGGGAGGACGCGGCCGTGGTCTCCTCTCCGCCTGCGGCCGCCGAGAACCTGACTATGGGCAGGGTGCGGATGGCCACCGGCTCGAGGCCGCGGAACTCGGCCGTCGCAAAGTTGACTGTGGGAGGGATGTAGAGGATGCCGCCGTTGCCGCGGCGGGAGTGTATTGTCGCGGAGAGGATGCGGCGCAGGAGGTCAGGACGGCGCCACTGGACGCGGCAGTTGACGACGAAGACGTAGTAGCTGACGAGGAGCACGGCGGTGATGAGGATGCCCAGTATGGTGATGGCAAGGATGGGGAAGCTGGTGAGGGAGGCGAAGGACGGCGGCGGGGTGCTACGGCTTGGATCCATGACTTGAAGCAGACAAGGATGGCAACGTATCAGAGATATGAAGTTAGAAAGGAGGATGGAATAAGAGCTTGCAGGAGCAGTGCAATGGATGGCTGGAACTTGGGACCTTAACAAATAAGGGTAGAAAACGAGTGGGTCTTTAAGTATGATGGGCTCATGCAATCAGAGAGAGAGAGAGAGAGAGAGAGAGAGAGAGAGGCTTAGACGGCGAGAAGTGCCAATAAATAGAAACATTGAGGAATGGAGAGGTATCATGGGGTTAAGAAATGCAAGGAGCCAAAGTGGGGCACACCTACCTTTTGCTTGATTGATTACAATGTCCAATTGCTTTCAGTCCCAATTTGCTTATTACGATATCACCTCCTCATTTACCCAATTGAATATCGCATATTTACTATTGCATTTTGTCTTGTTTTTTTTATGTTCTTTTAGCACGGCATTTATTTTTATAGTTTATTTAATTTTATTTCTCCTGAGTACTAAATCCATTGAAGTTTCCTAATTTTATTCTCATAACAAACTGGGATAGAACAATCAAGAGATCACACTTGAAATAAAGCCATAATCAAGTTACACAAATTAATGAGAATTCATTGAGATGATAATCGAATAGTTTAAGAGATAAAATAATAATATTACGTTCGAGTTTTCACGTCAATATTTGTTTTAAAAAAATCATTTAAAATATATTAATCAAGTATTAATAATTTTGAATTCAAAATAAAAAAGAGTTATGATACATCATCGTGGAATGTGATTGTTGTATTTAGCTAGCAATAGTGAAAATTTTAAAGTTAAATTAGGGCTCAACATTTAAGACTTCAAAAGTTTGTCCAATAAAAATAACACCAAGGCATTACATATGTGTTGCTTGCCATGATCCTGATGACAAGTCTTTTATATGGATCTCACATGAACCATGAGCATGATAATTTATTCACATGTCATGACACACACGCACCCACGCAATCATGTACCCGTGCACCCAAGGTTGTCAAGATCGCGATCTTGATCGTAAGATCGCACGATCTTACGATCCTACCAAGGAAAACCGATCTCGATCTTAAATAAAAGATCGAATTTGTAGGATCGGTAGGATCGTAAGATCAAGATCGTAAGATCGGTAAGATCGTAAGATCCTACCGATCCTACTATATTAGTTTAATTTTTTTTCACACTTCCTTTTAAAAGAAATAAATATTATATTGATAATATATTACTTAAAAAAATATTTTTATAGCATAAAAAAGTGAAAAAAACGTTGGATATATATA
>LTAE01005522.1:12324-37147 GCA_001647135.1 Pontederia paniculata
CCGCTCACCACTCGAACACCAAGACAAAAACCACACGAACCCTCCTTCCAACTCCAACTCGCCATCACCACTCCTCTCCTTCTTTCCTAGTAGTAAACCTCCATTTCCATCGCCAACAACAACAACAACAAGAAGTAGAATGGAAGCAAGAGACATGAGACGAAGGAAGCACTAGTTTTACTACTACTACTTCTTCTCCTCCTCCAACAATGGCGGCGCTTCTTGCGCTCCTCGTCTGCCTCTGCCTTTGCCTTGTGACTGCGGCGAGCGGCGTCACGCAGCAGGAGGTGCAGATTCTTGTGCAGCTCAAGGAATCACTCGGGATCACCAACTCCACAAAAGGCTTCGAATCTTGGACCGTCGTCAGCCCCGACACCGCTTGCGGCGGCATCTCGGGCATCAGCTGCGATTCCAACGGGTCCGTGTCCGAGATCGACCTCACCGACAGGGGCGTCAATGGCGCCGTGGACTTCGCCTTCCTCTGCCGCCTCCCCGCCCTCTCCAAGCTCGCGCTCGGCTCCAACAGCCTGGCCGGCGAGCTCGCCCCGGGCCTCGGCGCCTGCTCCGGCCTCGTGCACCTCGACCTCGCCACCAACAACTTCTCCGGCGCCGTACCCGACCTCTCCGGCTTCGGCGGCCTGCGGTTCTTGAACCTCTCCGGCAACGCCTTCACCGGTCCCTTCCCGTGGAGCTCGCTCGGCAACCTCACCGGCCTCGAGGTGTTGGCCCTGGGGGACAACGCGTTCGAGCAGACGAGCGCGTTTCCGGAGGCGCTTCGGCGCTTGACCAAGCTCAGCTGGCTGTACCTTTCTGCCTGCGGCCTCGGCGGCGTGATCCCGCCGTGGATCGGCGACTTGACGGAGCTCGTCGACCTCGAGCTCTCGGCGAATAACCTCACCGGCGTCATCCCGCCGGAGATCGGGAGGCTGTCCAAGCTTTGGCAGCTGGAGCTCTATGACAATTCGCTCGTGGGGGAGCTCCCGGCGGCACTTGGGAACCTGTCGGAGTTGGCCCTCTTCGACGCGTCAAATAATTATCTCGAAGGCAACATCACTGCAGTGAAGAGCCTGACGAAGTTGGTGTCGCTGCAGCTGTTCGAGAACAACTTCTCCGGCGAGGTCCCGCCGGAGATCGGGGAGTTCAAGTTCCTTGTGAATTTGTCGCTGTACACGAACCGGCTGAGCGGGAAGCTCCCGCCGAAGCTCGGAAGCTGGGCGGAGTTCAACTTCATCGACGTGTCGACGAACGAGCTCACCGGAGAGATACCCCCGGACATGTGCCGTATGGGAACCATGAAGAAGTTGCTGATGCTGGAGAACAAGTTCACTGGCGAGATTCCGGCGAGCTACGCTAACTGCTCGACGTTGGTCAGGTTCAGAGTGAACAATAACTCGCTCTCCGGCCAAGTTCCGGCGGGACTCTGGAGCCTGCCCAATTTAAACATAATTGACCTCGCAATAAACCAGTTCGAAGGACCGGTGGGTACGGGAATCGGAGAAGCCAAATCACTCAACGAGTTGAATCTGGCCAACAACAGGTTCTCCGGCGAACTCCCGCCGGAGATTGGAGGAGCAACGTGGTTGACTAAGATCGACTTGTCGAATAACCAGTTCTCCGGCAATATTCCAACGAGCATCGGCGAGCTGAAATCGTTGGGTAACCTCGTTCTACACAACAACGCCTTCTCCGGCGTCATACCCGACGCCATCGGATCTTGCAATTCACTTAACACGATGAACTTGTCCATGAACAAGCTCTCCGGTCCGATCCCTCTCACCGTCGGCGGTCTCACAAGGCTCAGTTTGCTGGACCTCTCGGATAACCAGCTTTCCGGTTGGATTCCGAGCAACCTCGCATCGCTCAAGCTGTCCGCATTCGACCTCTCCAACAACCGCCTCGCCGGCGCCGTGCCCTCCGGCCTCTCCATCTCGGCCTACAGTGAGAGCTTCGTCGGCAACGCCGGTCTCTGCGTGGACAACGGCGGCAAGGACGTCCTTCCTGCTCTCAGGAGATGTTCCTCCGGAACTGGCCGCTCATCAGATGTTCTCCGGACAGTTCTCACTTCCTTCTTCATCGGCGTCGCGCTCGTCCTCGCGTTCGTCGGCTTATACATCACAGTAAAGAGACGTCGGGCCGAGGCCACCGGCGACGGACTCTTCGGCAAGCACTCGTCTTGGGACTTGAAGTCATTTCGCATCCTCACGTTCGACGACCAAGAGATCATCAAATCCGTCAAGCAGGAGAACCTCATCGGAAAAGGTGGCTCCGGCGAGGTATACCGCGCCGACCTCAAGAGCGGGGAAGTGGTGGCCGTAAAGCTCATTTCTAAGCGTTCCAACGCCTACACGAAGGATCACAGCACCACTGCCATGCTCGGGCGGCGCCCCCGGCGATCGGCGGCGAAGGAATTCGAAGCAGAGGTGGACACCCTGAGCGCCATCCGGCACGTCAACGTCGTCAAGCTCTACTGTTGCATTACGAGCGACGAGTGGAGCCTCTTGGTGTACGAGTACCTGCCGAACGGGAACCTCTGGGAGAGGCTCCACACAGTGGAGGGCGAGAAGGTGGGGGCACTGACATGGGAAGCAAGGTACGAGATCGCCGTCGGCGCCGCCAGAGGTCTCGAGTACTTGCACCACGGATGGGAACGTCCGATACTTCACCGGGATGTCAAGTCCAGCAACATCCTGCTCGACCAGGACTTCAAGCCACGGATCGCAGACTTCGGCCTCGCAAAGATTCTGCAGTCCGGAAAGGACTACTCGTCGGCTCCCGTCGTCGCCGGCACCCATGGATACATTGCCCCCGGTAAGCTCTGAGACTGTGCACACTGGTTTGTTCTGAGGAGTAATTGCAAACTTATTGTGCTATTTTGCCTGCAGAATACGCCTACACATGCAAGGTCGACGAGAAGAGCGACGTGTACAGCTTCGGGGTGGTGCTAATGGAGCTGGTGACCGGACGAATGCCGATCGAGGCGGAATACGGCGAGAACAAGGACATCGTCTACTGGATATCGACGAAGGCTAACAGCAGGAGGGAGAAGGTCATGGAACTGGTGGACAAACGGATACCTGAATGGGCGAGAGAAGAAGCGCTCAGGGTGTTGAGAGTTGCAGTGATGTGCACTGCGGCCATGCCGGCGGTGAGGCCGTCGATGAGGACGGTGGTTCAGATGCTGGAGGACGCCGGCGCCTACCGAGCCAACGCGGCGGCCGGCGGTGGTAAGGGCCACAAGGTGGTGGAGTCCAGTGGCTACAGTGATGCTGAAGAGAAGCAGAACCTTAAGCAGAGTCCACCGAGAGGGGTTTAATTAATTTAATTAAACCTGTTTTGGTGAGGTTTTGTATATATTTAGTTAATAATATGAATTCTACTTGCAAGTTCTTGTGCTCACTGCTCAGTAACTTGAGATGAAGTAATACGTACTGTTAAGGCGACATGATCTGTTGTACCATTTTATTGACAAATTTTCTCAGCAGCTCATAGGGTTTTTACCACTTTTATAACGAATTTATAAGATCCAATTTGGTAAGGTTACGTTTATTTTTTGCCCATTGTCACAAATTAAAGTCTTGATTCACTATCGAACTTGTTCATTATTGCTCGCACATCTAACTATAGAAGATGAAATTTTCAATATGAATTTTCATAGAGATCCAAATTCAAAATCTCTTTAAATGATAAAGAATCGCTTATAATTTCATTCTTAATAAATGAATAGTAATATTATGAATTATTAAATACGAAGATGTATAATCTTGTAGGATCATAAGGTGGATTCTAATTTATTCAAAAAAGAATGTGCAATCGGCTAGTTATGACTCAAACTATTTGTTATTCCTTGGATAACCTAGGAGTGTTCACTATTCAGGTTAAATTTGGTTAAAATCCAAACTCAAATTAATTCGATCAATTTTGATCAAGTCGAATTGTGCAGCTTTTGATGTGTGGATTTGATTTGGTATGGATCGAATGATCAAGTCACTCGACCAATAATTTTTATATATTTTTTTATGGTTTTAGTGTTTAAAACATAAAATAAGTTTTTTTAAATATTCAGAATATTTTATTATAATATGTTCTGAATTTTAAATTAAATTTGACTTTTAAATTAAATTAAAATTAATTTAATTTTAAAATTAATAAAATTAAGTCATTCGAGTTGAAACTTCTCAACTTGTACCGACTATCGAATTTTGAACGAGTCAAATTGAATCCTACTAATCAAAAAATCAAACTGTTTGGTATGTTTGGGTGGTCATCAACACCCTAGATTAACCTCTGTTTTGTGTTCATGACCTAAAGGGGACAACTATTAATTCTTTTTTGTCAACTGCAGTAGGTTACGATTACATGTTATTGGAATTTTTGAATACGATCTTTAAACCAAGTAAGAATTAGAATAATGTTGCTGTACGTCATAAAGATTAAAAAATAATTCGAAACTTGGTGGATGTTTCTTTTCTTTTAATTGCACCCTACCCTTGCTAGAGTTGGCATACATAATAAACAATTTATTTGTTGAACTAATCTATGAGGCGTCCTATCAGAAGATATATAAGGAAACTATTTCACCAAAAAAAGTATATAAAATATTAGCATTGCCGCCGGATTGAATGCAACATTATATTCCATCATATCATATATTTACTTGACTTCGTCTTGTCTTATGATTTTCTAATCTTTGTAAGATTAGTCCAACCAAATATAATTTGAATACACTAAAATTAGTTGTGTTGCTCTGAGGGTGACTCAATAGAACCTCAAACCATCAAGCATTCAGCAACATTTCAAAGTCAGAAGAAGATAAGTTTTTTTAATATCAGAATTGCTCTCGAAACAAGTAGAAAGACAATAGAGCAGTAAACGGAGGTTGGGATGAAGTGACAAACGATTTTTCTCAATTTAACTAAGTCTTCAGTTCGAGTTTGAGTAAGTCTTGAGTTCGAGTCCCTGTGAATGCTGAATAATTTTCTCTAGAAGTCTCACCTGCTACAGCCATGAGCGATAATAAATTAGTCGAACTCGATGATGAGCTAAGACTCCAACTCGTCACTAATGCGGATAATCATTAAAAAAAGATAATGGAGCA
This sequence comes from Pontederia paniculata, assembly GCA_001647135.1. Classification (NCBI taxonomy): domain Eukaryota; kingdom Viridiplantae; phylum Streptophyta; class Magnoliopsida; order Commelinales; family Pontederiaceae; genus Pontederia; species Pontederia paniculata. The sequence continues at coordinate 17,420 of LTAE01005522.1, forward strand.
ATTAATGTGAATCTTATTAGTTAATTATTAATAAAGTTTATGAAAGAGGATCCTGTTTAATCAAGTAAGTTGACACAGATGATTAGTGGGTCTGTGTCTCGAGTTGAGGGATCGGGAGCTAGTAGCTCCGAGTTCGAGCCTCAGAGTCATCAATTTGGTCAGGATTTACCCTGCGACTTCCATTAGAACATTGTGTCGCTACATTAATCAATAAATCAATGGAGGAAGATAAATCAATAAAGGTATTTTTTTCTCAAAAATTTAAATTCTCGATATTCGTATTTTACTAATTATTTTTAAATCTCAGTTGCTTCGGCGAATCTCGACACACATAAATTCAAAATTTAAGATTTTGTGTCGCTACATTATATCATGCAAAAAAATATGTATCTCAACGAATATATTTAAAATTTTGATTTTTGCTCCTTATGAATATAAAACACCTATTATTCAAATAAGTCATTTGTGTTTCAATCTTAACCTTATTATCTAAAAATTTAGTACTCTGTTAATTTAATTCCAGATGAAAGCTATAAATTTACAAATGTATGGATTTGTTGTTATAAAGTACTGGAGGCCCATTATATAAGGCTTACATGGTCTGTAATATATCTTTTATGCATTCTACCCATTGGACATGGGCCTCTCGGTTCTCGACGTAGTGCGCCCAACATTTAAAAAGAAGTCCATCTTCCATTTCCGCAAACAGTTGCCGCGCAAAAATGCGTTGCTCCATTGTTGTCCGATGAACCATCTTCCAGCGTGAGATCAAGAAACATCAGAAAACTACGAGATGGGATGCGATTGAATTCCGCAGCTGCTACTTGACGAATGGGTTTAGACCTGCAGAAGAAAGCTTTGCCTTAGATTTTGTTCAGGTTTGCAACTCTCGCTCGCTTTGTGTTTGTTGTTTTGATCCTTTGAGTAATAGACTAAATTTGTTCTGCTGTGATAAAACATGCATGCTCCTTTGATGATTTTATTACTGAAGATATAAAATTTTGATCAATGTTTCTAATTTGAGATTTGTTTGATGGGAAATGCGAGTTCAAATGTTTTTGGTCTTCACTGGGAGAATAAGTTGAGATATTTGCTGAAAGTGTAAAGAGGAGAAAGATAAACATAAATCTGTCGAGTAATAAAAAAGGAATAAGAAAATTGATCTATGTCATGTTCTACTTGAACCTGTTAAGCTTTGTCCCATTATTGAGTTTATTACCACTACTTGTTATAAATCTGAATGCGAGTTTTATTACAATTAGTTGGGACTTGTTCTTATGTTGATGTTTACGAGTTTTTTCTTCAAGAGAGTAGTAAACAGAAGACCCTTTCATTAAAGAAATTGTTAATACTGCCTTGAGTCCTAACTCAACTGTATTCTCCAAATTTAGTAAGAAGTTCCGCGTTAAAGACGCCCCTCGCATAAAAGAGTGCTTATATATAAACTCATGAGGGTTAAAGTTAGGAGACATTCAAAGTCATTATAATTTTTTTTTGGGTAAAAGAAGGGGGCCTAAGCCCATACAAGTTAGGTACCTATGTTACTACCAGAATCCATAAATAGGAACACCATGATATCAGGTGGACAGAAATTGAGCTTTAGGGCTTTGGATAGCTCGAGAGGCAAGCCAGTCAGCACTTCGACTGCTTTCTCTTCGAATCTAATGGATATGGACTGACCAGGGGCGGTTGAATTAGTTCAAATGCCGTTTACAATATTACAGTGCCATGTTAGGGATGGTTCGTCCCGTTTTAAGCATGAGATAACATCCACAGAGTCTACTTCCAGAATTAAGTTTCTTACACCATGAAATCAAGCGAAGATTAAGCCTGATTTGACTGCCCATAGTTCTGCTACAGGAGGGGTTGCAATGCCAATGTTGTGAATGAAGCCCACTAGCCATTGACCTTCTTCATCTCTTAGAATGCCTCCTGCTCATGCTGGCCCTGGATCGCCTTTTGCCGAGCCATCGGTATTCAGTTTTTTCCATCAATTTGGTGGTTTTGACCATTCACATGAAATGACCATTCTGGATTCATTATGTGGTACACTATTCCAAGCCTCTAAAGTTGGTTGCACATCTGGTGATGGAGAAATGCTCTTCTAGTGGCCATATGAAATTTGGTTCAAATAACTTCAAGCAATGCCATTTCCAAATAAGCCAACATCCCGTGCCGAAGACGATGTTCCATGGGATGTTTGAAACTGAGTGCTTATTGATAGACAAATTTATCTTCAGCCATGATTGGAGATCCTGTGTAAAAAAGTTGTCGCAATTCCTATGTTATAGACACCTCCAAATTTGATGAGATTGTGGGCAATCCCTAATAGCATGTATGCTCGTCTCAGGTTCTTGTTCACATCGCCAGCATATTGGGTTGGTACTTAGGCCACAATTTGTATGGGGGGAAGATGTTAAGAGGCTATCATGACGACAAAGCCACTTGAATATTATCTCCAAAGAGGATTGATTCGATTATAACTCGAAGATGTAAGGAGTATGCTGAACTTATTGTGAAGTTCCCTTTGGATGAACAATGCCAAATGACACAATCGTCATGTCCATTTGGATTTGGTGGGCGTAGAACTGCCAGGCGTAAGAGTGCCTCATGTGGCCATTGCTCTCTCATGATATTCCAATCCTTGCCCCCTTGGTTGTCCAAAAAATCTGCTACAACTCTGTTGCGACGGGCGATTGGTGGATTGATTCTTTCCAAAGACAGTAATGTTGGCATGTCTAGAAGCCATTTGTCCTCCCAAAACTTCACCACTTGACCAGAACCAATGCGCCAAGCTATGCTTTTGTCCAAACATCACAGAGTTGATTCCAAAGATGAGAAGCTCCTTGTTTCCTGTTAAAGAGTGGGATGGCTGAATTTTGGTCATCATATTTGCTCTGTAAGATTTGGGACCAAAGATAATCCTTTTGATTTATGAGTCCCCAACATGGCTTGGTTAGTAATGCATCATTAACAAATCTCAACTTTCTTATTCCGAGACCACCAGATTGGATTGGTTGTGTGATTATATTCCACTTGACGAGATGCATCCTCCTATGGTCCCTTGTTTGGCCTCATACGAATCCTCTACAAAGCTTTTCCATCTCATCAATGATGCTGCAAGGTAACTTGATAATTTGCATTGTGTAAATGGGGAGAGTTAGTGCTACAGTCTTGACCATTGTAACTCTGCCAATGATAAAGTAGATGCTGCCGAATCTTCCAAGCACGCTTTCACTTGATCAACTATGCAGTAGTGAGTTTACTTAATTAATCTACCATGATGTATTCGGAGACCTAGATATCTTCCAAGATCAGTGGTTACTGTATAACTGCAGCAATGTTGGATTACCTCCTTAGTTGACTGGTTTACACCTTTTGAGAGAAGCATCGCAGTTTTCTCTACATTGATGGACTCACCGGAAGCTGTACAGAATGTTTGGATTGTGTTTTGGACTACCTGCATCTGTTCTATAGTTGCTTCAACAAATTATAATTTTTTTATTCTCTTATCTGATATTATTCGGTTGTGAGCCTCTTAAATCATGTACTTTCTTCTTCTGCATGTGATATCCACAATAGAAATAATTTTAATATATCTGAAGCATATATACCCATATGTTTGATTTATGAGTTTTAGTGAAGTCTAAAATGGCGTTAACAATATGCATATCCATCTCAGAGTAAAGAAATGTTATATCCCAAACCATAATTTCCTATCTTTAGCTTTTTCCTCTCTTTTATCTGGAAGATATGATGAAGATAACTTATTCTACCATAAAGATATAATGTTGAATCATTTGTTGTGCATGTGAGATTGATGCAAGAACTTGGAATTAGATAACAGTTTTGTTTATTTTACTTTCTATTTGTCTTTCATGTCATTCTTGCCTTTTGATATTAAATTGTCTGTAGAATCACAATAAGTGATGGCTGTCATAGTTCTTTCCACGATTCAGATTCTTTTGAGTTTATAATCTAGTTTATGATGATCATGGAAATTCGAAGTATTAAGAGTCAGAATAAAAAGGTAAACACATGATATATCATGACACTACTCAATGTAGAAAGTGTGTTCTGTTTGTGATGAATCGTGTTTGTTAATCCATCTACCATGATTTCTGGAGCTATCAACAGGAATCTCTGATAAGGGTGAGTAGAATTGCACATTGGTGGCTGCCAACATCTCTTTTTCCACCTTAACATCCAGATTTAAATTATCTATTGCTTTTATGCAGGAATATTTTTCTATCACGCTGAACAAACAACTTACCCATCATAGATTCCATCAGCATTATTTTGTTAATATTACTACTGGTAGTATTGAGCTATCGTGGAAGATGGAATCTTGTTACATTAACTATGTGGACAGTTTTTTTTTCTTTTGAACTTGTTAACGGAAGTTTTAGTTGATTCTGTGGTTTGTAAACAAAGATTTGTAAAATTGATCTAGAGCCTCATGGTCGCGATGTGTGTTCTAGCGTGTCTTTATCCAAAAACTTGTGTAATCCAATTCAGACTGATAGTGGATTCGCCAAGTACACTGGTTTAGTAGAAAGATTGAAAGAAAATGTTAACTATTACAGTGGAGATATTAGGAGTGATCCTGTTGTTCTTACACAGTTGTCGTTCACAGATACTGTACAAACTTAGAGCCCTTTTCTTTCCAATATGTCACTTTCTTTTTGCGACTGTGAAGACTGTCGCGACCCTACCAAACTTTTTAGTACCTCTATGGATGAAGAATTCCTTTTAGTTAACATAATCTCATTATTATGAAGGCTAATGGAGAAGCTTTGAGTGCACATCTAAGTTCCTCTCAGATTAAATTATTGCATTCTATTAAATTAGCAGACTCCTGTCGACTGCAAACCACCAGTTTCTGAATTCTCCTTGTTGAGACTTAATGTGCTTGACTTAAGTAATTGTATTCTTAATGGTCCAGATTTTCTAGCACTTTTGCTATATAAATGACATATTTAAATACTCATCTAAAAAAGGTCGTAGTATTATATATCCTTAATCTCCAAATTTCTTTTAGCAAACAGTCGTCCTCTAACTCCTATTCTCTTTAGCATGCATTACCTTTTTAGACTTCAGAGTAACCCATGAAGAAGCCAAGATGAAGTCCTTTTCTTTCTCATGATAGAAAGAAAGTGTTCTCTTCTTAAGATACAGAGCCTAAATAAAATTCATAGAACTATGTGGTGACTGGTGATAAATATGATTGGTGACTACTAGAACCTTAATGATATGCTGTTCTTTCTTTTTACTTCATAGAAAATATATGATCTAAGAAGAGTCATAATAAATTAGGACTATTATAATTTTAGTTTTTATTTTATTTTTTGTTCTACTTATTATAAGAAAAATGGGAATTGGAGTCCTGTAGTTTTTGTTTAAAGTAGCAAGAGTTTTAGTTATAGTTAAAATGTTTTTATTTTATTTTCTTAGTCTTAAGTTAATTGCTCTTTGCATAATTTTACTTCAAATAGAAATAGAATGGGGACTGTATTGAACTTATTTTTTGTGATCTTATTTTACAAATTTGCATTAAAATCTTTTATGTTATTAAGGTTATATTAAGCCAATAGTTGGTAGAGAACAACCATTTATGAAAATACCACCAAACTCAGAGTTGGATGCTTAAATGTTCAAGTCTGTATCTATTGGCATGAGCCTGGCATAATGACCAGATGATTGGGTCTTTCTTCTGTGTTCTGTCTCTGTGGGACACGGCCTCATGCAGCTGACCTGACTAAGATTCGAGGAACATTAGTGACACCATCAGTGGGCATAAAACCAAAAGCTTCTTTTTGCCAAAGGCATGCATATCTCCTTGCCATGCAGAAACCTTTATATCATTCCGTGCTCAGTACCATCACTGCAGGCCATGATTCCCCAGCCACCTGATTTATATATGAAGTCTCCTTCCCACCTCCCCTTGAGAGACTACCATCCACCAACACACTCAGCAGCCATCACCCATCAACGCCATGGATCCCTTCTCTGTCCTGCTCGCCTTCTTTTGCCTCCCTCTTCTGATGCATTCCTCCCTGCAGAGCTCCTCCATTTTGGAGTCTCAATCCAGCTTCCTTTCTGCCATGAAGCAGTCCTTGTCAGGCACTTCCATGGCACGCTGGGACTTCGTCGACACACACTACTGCAACTTTTCTGGAATAGCCTGCGATGAGGATGGCTACGTCATTGAGATCGACCTCTCGTCGTGGGCGCTGACTGGCTTCGTCCCGCCCGGCATTTGCGCGTCATTGCCGAAGCTCCGGTCCCTCCGGTTGGGCTACAACAACATCAGTGGCGGGTTCCCGCGGGACCTCGTCGACTGTTCCTTCCTGGAAGAGCTCAACTGCAGCCATGCAAGGCTTACTGGTAGCATTCCTGACTTGTCCCCTCTCCAGTCCATTCGCTTGATCGACCTTGCTAATAACTCCTTGTCTGGTAAATTCCCGGTGTCCATCACTAACCTTACCAATCTCGAGTACGTCGACTTCAATGAGAACCCGCTCTTCGAAGTGTGGCACTTGCCGAAGTCCTTCACCAGGCTGACGAAGCTCAAAGTTCTGATCCTTTCGACCACATCATTGCGTGGAGAGATACCTCCATGGGTTGGTAACATGACATCCCTCACTGATCTTGAGTTCAGCGGAAATTCTCTGGTAGGTCGGATTCCGACGACTCTAGGAAATCTTCACAATCTGCAGCTGCTAGAGCTTTACTATAACAACTTGACTGGACAAATCCCAGTTGAGCTCGGGAATCTGTCGAACTTGGTGGATATAGACCTTTCGGAAAATAACCTGATCGGAAGCATACCAGAAGAGCTCTGTCGGCTACCGGGCCTCCAAGTTTTGCAACTTTACACCAACCGTTTAACCGGAGAGATCCCTCAGGTTCTTGGCAATTCGACAACTTTAACCATCTTGTCACTCTATGGGAATTCGCTCACAGGGGGACTTCCGGCTGACCTTGGTCGGCTTTCCAACTTGATGGTTCTGGAGGTCTCTGAGAACCTGTTGTCCGGCCGGCTTCCGCGAGATGCATGTGCCGGAGGAAGCTTGCTGTACTTTCTGGTATTGAAGAACAACTTCTCCGGTGGATTGCCAGAGACCTATACAGAATGCAAGTCTTTGATTCGCTTCCGGGTTAGTAACAATTATCTGGGCGGATTGGTTCCTGATGGCATATTCGGACTTCCTCATGCTTCCATAATTGACATTGGTTCCAATCAGTTTGAAGGTACCATCTCCAAGGCTATTCAGAATGCAAAGAACTTGACAGCTCTTTTCTTGCCTAACAACAAGATTTCTGGCATCCTTCCGCCGGAGATCTCACTCGCTACCAGTCTGATAAAACTAGACCTTAGCAACAACCTCTTGACAGGTCCAATTCCCTCGGAATTGAGCAAGTTAGCAGGGCTTAACCAGCTATGGCTGCAAGGGAACAGACTTAATTCAACCATTCCAGAGTCACTCTCTTCATTGAGGTCTCTCAATGTTCTCAACCTCTCACACAACCTTCTCATAGGGGAAATCCCTGACAGCATCTGTGACTTGCTTCCCAATTCCCTTGATTTCTCATACAACCAGCTTTCAGGGCCTATTCCCCTGCCTCTGATCAAAGAGGGCCTTATTGACAGCGTCTTCGGTAATCCGAAGCTGTGTGCTCCTTCATTTCCTGAAAGCTTGAACAGCAACCACCCCATCACCCTCTGTCCTAAGCCCAACTTGAGGAGAAGGCTGAGCAACATATGGATCATTGCAGTTTCTGCAATGCTCTCTGTGTGTGGTGTTCTTTTGCTCCTCAAACGCTGGTTTAGCAAGAACGGCGTCGTCGGCGAGCCAGAGGGTCTCTCCCTCTCATCTTCGTTCTCATACGATGTCACAAGTTTCCACAAACTTAGCTTCGACCAGCACGAGATCATCGAGGCCTTGATAGACAAGAACATCGTCGGCCACGGGGGTTCAGGGACTGTGTACAAGATCGAATTGAGCAATGGTGAATTGGTGGCAGTAAAGAAACTCTGGAGCAGAAGGACCAAGGACCGATCCCCCGATCAGTTGTACGTTGATAGAGAGCTGAGGACGGAGGTGGAGACATTGGGAAGCATAAGGCACAAGAACATCGTGAAGCTCTACTGTTGCTTTTCCAACGTCGACAGCAAGCTCCTCGTCTACGAGTACATGCCCAACGGCAACCTCTGGGATGCTCTGCACAACGGTTGGAACTTCCTCGACTGGCCGACCAGGCACAAGATTGCACTCGGCATAGCTCAGGGATTGGCCTACCTGCACCACGACCTCTCGTTTCCGATCGTCCATCGCGATATCAAGACCTCCAACATTCTTCTGGATGCAGATTTCGAGCCCAAGGTCGCCGATTTCGGCATTGCCAAGGTCTTGCAAGCAAGAGCAGGCCATGACTCTTCTACTACTGTTATAGCCGGCACCTACGGCTATTTGGCTCCAGGTAGTTAATTATGCCAGAAGTTTAAGTTGCATGTGGTTTACGTGTTGCAGTCATCATCAATTCATCATGCACTGTGTTCATTGCCTCATGTCTCATTCAGTTGCAATCATTTGAAGCAAGTTAAGTACTAATCATTATGCTTTAATTGTGTCCTGCAGAGTATGCTTATACTTCGAAAGCCACTACCAAGTGCGATGTATATAGCTTCGGGGTGGTGCTGATGGAGTTGATCACCGGAAAGAAGCCGAACGAGCCGGAGTTCGGCGAGAACCGGGACATCATCCACTGGGTCGCCCGCAGGATGGGGACCAAGGAAGGCGCCATGGAAGTCTTAGATAAGCGGCTGTTGTGGAGCCCGTTCAAGGAGGAAATGGTCCAGGTGCTGCGGATCGCCACGCGCTGCACTTGCAGCAATCCGGCATTGCGTCCGGCCATGAACGAAGTCATCCAGCTTCTGATCGAGGTTGCTCCTTGCCGGACTGGCGTGACCACTTCATCCTTTAAGCTAAAGGAATCAATGCGTCAGAAAAGCTGAAGGACCAATTCGATCGGATGCTAAATTTGATTAGAAGATATGGATACTAGTAATATGTGCTAGAAAACTAGGAAAAGCAGCTCTACGACTACTGTCAGTTGGCTCGAATCAGATATAAAATTTGGTATAAACTAATAAGGTAGTTGCTTCAATCTTAGTTTACAGCTGAGAAGAGCATTACAAACCAAAAGAGCTCTTCCTCGCCATCATATGGCTTAATTTTTTTTTCTGCATAGAAGGATTGCAATGAATCTGCATTGCAACCAGCTTTGTACTTACGCAGCATCTGATTCCTAAAGTGGACCTCCCTCTCTTTCTCTCTCCATATATATGTACATCCCAAATATTATTCTGCATCTTTTGAGTTTTGAGTATTCTCTTGTTACCCTCTTGCTTTTATGACAGTGATATCCTAAAGAAGAGGCCAAAAAGAAGTAAATATGATCTGGGTTTGTTTCTCACCAAAGTTGGTGCCTTTGATGTTTGATCAGGGGAAAGAGGAAGGTGCTTAGGTGTTTTGATTCTGCTCTTGGGGCCATTTACATGAGCAAACACATTGAAAAGGACTTGGCCTCTTTTATATGAATTGATAGGTAAGTATCTGGAAAGTAAGATGCAAAACTTTCACATGCATTCAACTTTGTTCCTTTTTTTTTCCTTGTTTGTGATTGTGATTGTGATTGTGATTGCTTAGAAGGGGAAGTGTAAGTGGATGAAACACTTGGATGTCTCTGGCCTCGTTAACCATAGATAGTGGCATTCTGAGTGCAATGTACTTTTTACATGTGATGATGACTCCATGTTCTTTCTGTTCAATCATTCGAAGTGTGTGCTCCTCCTTGTGCACGTATCATCCTTTGTTGGATGCCACTTCAACAGTCAATGTGTCACAACACCATAGTGGAATGAACTAGGCAATGAAACTGTCATTGCTTAGCTGGTGACCCTGACTACTCTGTGTTCTTTGGAGTTGATAGATGTGAGTTTTTCGGCTAATAATTTAGCACTCCTATAGATTCTCAGTTGAGTAATTTCCTGGCCATCCGACTTAGCTTGATTTTGTAGCTCCACAAATCATCCACATAATGCTTGCTTTTTAAGCTTTATAATGAACAAATGAACAAAATTCTCTTCTCAAAGTCTAACCTATAAGTATAAAAAAATGTCCCTATTCGAAGAACATTTACATCATGTCACAATAATAAGAAATCAAATAAATATATAGCAACTTAGAGTGATTATGGAGCGAAAACGTGTAGAATGATATGTTTGAAATATAAGTCTGATTTGGATATAGACCTTGAAGCTTCGAACCAGATGAAAATTCAGGTCAGTCAAGTCCACTGTAGTATGGGTTGGATGAGACATACAAACTATTCTATGGTTCAATGGGAGCCTTCACTTTTAAACTGAGTTAAATTAAACTCAGATGAGTCATTTACTGATCCTATGGAAACAAGGGGAGTATGTTATCTTATAAGATTATCTAACCGTAAACTTCTTGCTACAGGGGCTCTACACAAAACCTTTAGGACAGTGATGGAATCCGACGCATGGGGCTTTACCATGGACTTCTTAGATGCAAGTTGCTGAGAATCAACAATCTTTCCATCGAGATTGACTCATTGTTTTTTACTCAATATATCCAGCTGCAGAGTTCTCGTCCTTGGCAAATCAAAAATTTAATTCTAGACATTAAGCTAGTGATACATTCTTTCAAAAACTTTATTCTTAGACATGTACCTCGTTCGGTTAACGAAGCGGCGGACTATCTCGCCAACTTTGCTCGAGTAAATATTTCGAATATTTTGTACTAAGAGCAACCTCCTCAAGACCTCCTTCATTTTTTGCATCAGGATTGTCTTTTGAATGAATGATATCCTTTTATTTAAAAAAAAATGGTGTGTGGGAGTTTTTATTTAACATTTTCTGGTCTCACCTTACTATTTATTACATTTGGTTTCAATGAATTACTAATACTTTTTTTTGCTATTCCAAAAAATCACCTAAATGATAATTCATATAATTATCTATCTAGATTAGCAATAGATAGACATGTAGTTTTTATATTATGTCAAACTATTTTTTCAACCAAATTCTGAAACCTCGTATTTTACAAAAAGAAAAAAATCACTCAACTTCCTGTTCCGATTTCCCTTGGATCATTTGAAAGCGACACTCAAATAATTATGAATTTAGCCCCCCAAAGTTAAGTATATTTAAACTGATAGGAGTCTTTTTTTTACGCCATAACATGTGTATATGTAAAATAAAATTATTCCGTCCATAGACAACCTCCCAAATTTTGCTTGTTCTATTTTAAATCTCAATTTTCATTTTGTAATAAATTAATCTCTTAACTTATAACTTCTTAATAAAATGATATTTGTCAGTTATAATATGTGATAACATGTTTACCATTACATCACTGAGGTGGATGCCATATGATATCCATATCATAAGGGACTCGTAATTCTAAAAAAAAAATATAATTCATTATAAAGAAAATTAAAATTAAAGAAAGGAAGGCATTAATCATTATCAATAATGTATCACAGATTTATTATATTATTTACAATATCAGATTTTTTATATGTGGGTCCCTTATGATGTCAGGTGGCATGCACATTAAAAGAAGGATAATTTCAATATGGCCCTGTTTGGCAAGTAGAACCGGGGATTTTTCGGGTTCTAGTGAATAATTTGATTTGATAGATTAGTTCTAATAGTGTAGGTTCTATGGGTGTTTGGATGAAAAGTGAGAACCAAAAATATAAAATTTATTTTTAATAAAAAATAAACTTAAGTGATTTACAAAATTATAGTAAGTAATTATTTTTAAAACTATTACTATTGAAATATATTAAAAAATAATACAAAATATAAAATTAATTTACAAGTTAATATTTTCATAAAAAATATTAAAAATATTGATTAAAACTATTTTAAAAGTAATTAATAATTAATATAAAACTAGTATCATTAATTAATTAATATTTACATAAAACATTTGTTAATAATAACAATTAATACTATTAAAAATAATTAATAAATAATATAAAATTAATCTCACCAATTAATAATTTCTTAAAATATTTGTAAGAAGTATCTATTAATCTATTTTAAAATATAAATAATAAATAATATAAAATTAATCTTATGAATAAATAATAATATATTAGTTAAAAGTATTATTATATAATATTAGCAGTAAAAAATAAAAAAAAGCAGCGTGTAAAAAAATTTAAAAAAAAATTAAAAAAAAAGCTGCAACAACAGCATACTGTTGTAGCAATTCCGGTTCCTGCTAAAAGCAGGAACCGGCTGCTGGAACCCCGGGTCACGTGACCCGGGGTTCCAGCTTATCCGGTTTCCCAAAACGTCACCTCGTTTGGGGAACCGGATAGGAACCAGAGCCAGAACCAATGGGTTCTGGCTCCGGTTCGGGTTCCCAAACGGAGCCTATAAGACTATGGTAAGTGGAGCTCATTTGACTCGATAAATATGGAGCACCATAAATATTAAGATATATGATACTTTTTTAATTTCACTTTATTTTTTAATAAAATAAAATTAAAGAAAGATCATAAATTTCAAAATATGTGATGTTTCACGCCTATAAAATAAATTTTAGTTCCACATTTTTTTTTCCTTAAGATTATAAGTTGAGAGATTAAGATGTTAAAAAAATGAGGTTGATGAAAAAAATGAGATAAACTCAGAGTTGGAGAAATATGAACATAAATTGTTAAATGGTGATAGTCACGCTTTCTAAGTTCAAAAGTAATAGCACTTGAAGATAATTCTTTTTTATTTGAACCAAGTGAAAAATAAGGAAAATCAAAGGAACAGTGTATTGTGAATCTCTGCGTGCTATGGGATTCTTGGCCCAACCTGGTCCAAAATCTCTGGGCCGACCCGTTGTCCATCTTAAAATGATTATTCAATTCAGATCACAGACCAGATATTGAAGACTTGAGCTATGACCAAATTCCACAAGTTGTTCGTTCCACCACTAGAAATAGCAGGGGGCTTGTAATAAATTGTGGGCTTGTGTATTCTTTTTTCATTTTTTTTGTTTTCACTTCAGTTTATTTATTTGAATGTCTATTCATATTGATTTTAATTTCAAAATCTAATTTTTTTTATCCAATGAGCGTGCTTATTATTTTTCTTTTGTATGCCTGAGGGGCCTCCGGTGTTCAGGGCTATTAGCATATGTTTAATCCGGAGTCGAGGACAATGAGAAAAGATAATTATTTCTCTGATCAAATTGACGATTTCGAAACTCGAACTCGAGACTTATTAATATTCAATTTATAAACTATTTTTTATTAACATTAATTTTTTTTATAATGATATTCAAATTTCCTTCAAAATATCGATACCTTGCCTCTTCGTTGTCCAGTTGGAAAAAGTTCATATAATTTGAATAACAACATATATCTATAATAAATTTTCCTAATATATAAATAAATTAATGTATGCATAATATCTAAAATTAGACGATCTGTGTGTATTTTAGTCTCTCCTTATTAGTTTTGTTACGCAAAAATATGTGAAAGAAAAATATCACACACAAAAAATATAAAAAAAAAACACAAAAAAATTAACAACTATATTTTCATATAACGATTAAGTTTTTTTATAGAAAATAACAGATAATATAAAATGCAAAATAAATACGAATGTAAAGTTTACATAAGAACTTTTAATATAAAATAAAAATTCTAAATTCTCGTATATGACACGAGAGATTTCATTATAAAATAAATCATATAAATTTATCACTGATTTAAAATTTAAATCATTATTTTAACTTTCAAATCATCATAATCTTTTACTTTTTTTTAAAATACACGATTTGTGTGTATTTTAGTCTCTCCTTATTAGCTATGTTACACAAAAATATGTGAAAGAAGTAAATCACGCATAAAAAAATAAAAAAAATATAAAATTTAACGAGATTTTGATTACAGATTCGAATAACGTTTAAGTTCTTTTATGTAAAATAATAACAAATGATATAAAATATAAATTTTATAAAGTTTATATAAGAATTTCTAATATAAAATAGAAGATAAAAATTCTAAATTCTCCTATGACATGAGCGATTTCATCATAAAATAAATCATATAAATTTATCACTGATTTAATATTTAAATCATTATCAACATACTTATTTTTTTAACTTTGAAATCATCATAATTTTTTACTTTTTTTTAAAGTTGAGGAACTACTTTTCTGCGGCCTACTTTGCTGTCCAACACAGCAATGTCAGTCAACTTGAACAACCCAACCCGCATAAAAATGTCCCAACACAAAGTTGCATCTCTTGCCGTGCGACACACACCGTCACAGGCTGTCCATGTTAGCTTTGATCAGATTCCATTCACCACCGTTAGATCCTAATCGTACGGTTCATCCGGCCTTCAACCTCGGTTTTAAATCCTGCAAGGGTATTATCGTAATTCTAAGTACCAAGGCCCCATTAAAAAATTCTAAATTCGAAATCAAGCGGCAAAAAATAGAAACGCTTAACCATGGTTAGTTAGCTGGCGTTGCTCACGGCGTCATCCCATCTATTGACCGTTACTAAGCAACCCGACTAACCGCCGTTAGATAGCTCCGTTATTATATTTTAAAAATAGTAAACCCTAAACAAGAGGACAACGCCCCGACATGGCATTCTATAAAAGCTAAAACAGACCGCAGCTTGCGAACCCATCGGAAGGCGTCTTTGCAAACGCCGGCCATTTGCCTCCTTCTCCTGCATCTTCTTCTTCGTCTTCTCTTCTCTCGACCTCCGAATTCGAAGATGAGGGAGTGCATCTCGATCCACATCGGTCAGGCCGGAATCCAGGTCGGAAATGCCTGCTGGGAACTTTACTGCCTCGAGCACGGCATCCAGGTTCGTCTTTTGCCCCCTTTTTTTCGCAACTTTTTTTGCAATTTTTTTCATGCAAAGCTCATGTATCGTTATGTGTAGTTTGTGGATCTGGCTGTTTGAAAGAGAGATTAAGATTTCTTTTTTTTTTTCGATGCTTACAGTTGAATAGGATGAGATCTGTAGCAAATGTTGGTTTTGTGGTAGAGAAATATAATTTATGATTCTAGTTGTTTAATGTAATTTATGGATCTATATGTATGTATAATTTTTTAGATCTGTAGGAAATGTTGGTTTTGCAATTCATTGTATAATTTTCATATTTTTTTAAAGCTATTTTCTCTTATCGTTTATAGATCTCGATAATTTTGTGTTGTCATTTGTATAACTCTCCTTTTTTTTTGGGTATACGTTCAGGTAATTTTGATTTGGATCTGGAAAATTATGATTAATTTGTCTTCGTTTTTGGTCGGATCTGTCAATATGTGAATGGATCATGTTTAAGTGGATCCATTAATCTTTTAGTTGCAATTTCAGTACAAATCAGACTACTCTGTTCTTTAATTTGATTTCTCATTGTTGTTGTTTTGGTCGGATCTGTTCGCTTAAGCATGGATCTTGTTGTAGTGGATCCATGAATCCATGCGTTAGTCTTTGTACCAGTAATAAACTATAAAATCTTCTTGCAGCCTGATGGCCAAATGCCTAGTGATAAGACCGTCGGCGGAGGCGATGATGCTTTCAACACCTTCTTCAGCGAGACAGGTGCCGGAAAGCACGTCCCCCGTGCCGTCTTTGTTGATCTCGAACCCACTGTGATTGATGAAGTGAGGACTGGCGCATACCGCCAACTGTTCCACCCTGAGCAGCTCATCAGCGGAAAGGAAGATGCTGCAAACAACTTCGCCCGCGGCCACTACACCAGTAATTACCTTAATTCTGTTCTTGTCAGTGTTTGTTCATGGTTGTATCTCCAATTCCTAACTCTTTTGCAATTTGTTTCTTGCAGTCGGCAAAGAAATTGTTGATCTGTGCCTTGATCGCATCCGGAAGCTTGCAGACAACTGCACTGGCCTACAAGGATTCCTTGTGTTCAATGCGGTCGGCGGAGGCACTGGCTCCGGTCTCGGCTCTCTTCTTCTTGAGCGCCTCTCGGTAGACTACGGGAAGAAGTCGAAGCTGGGTTTCACTGTGTACCCTTCTCCCCAGGTCTCCACTTCTGTTGTTGAGCCATACAACAGTGTCCTCTCGACCCACTCCCTTCTTGAGCACACCGATGTTGCTGTCCTTCTTGATAATGAGGCCATCTACGACATCTGCCGGCGATCACTGGACATCGAACGCCCCACCTACACCAACCTCAACCGCCTTGTCTCCCAGGTCTGCTTACTGTTCTATCAATGTTAAATTACTGTCTAATTGAATCTTGTCTAATTTGCATATCTTGCAATTTTGCAGGTGATTTCATCTCTGACAGCATCTCTGAGGTTTGATGGTGCACTCAATGTCGATGTCACTGAGTTCCAGACAAATCTGGTGCCTTACCCGAGAATTCACTTCATGCTTTCCTCGTATGCTCCTGTGATATCTGCGGAGAAGGCCTACCACGAGCAGCTCTCCGTTGCTGAGATCACCAACAGTGCATTCGAGCCTTCTTCCATGATGGCCAAGTGCGACCCCCGACATGGCAAGTACATGGCTTGCTGCCTCATGTACCGTGGAGATGTTGTGCCCAAGGATGTGAACGCCGCGGTGGCGACCATCAAGACCAAGCGCACCATCCAGTTTGTCGACTGGTGCCCTACCGGATTCAAGTGCGGCATCAACTACCAGCCGCCCACCGTCGTGCCTGGTGGTGATCTGGCCAAGGTGCAGAGGGCCGTTTGCATGATCTCCAACTCCACCAGCGTTGCCGAGGTGTTCTCTCGCATTGATCACAAGTTTGATCTCATGTATGCCAAGAGGGCCTTTGTGCATTGGTACGTTGGTGAGGGCATGGAGGAAGGTGAGTTCTCAGAGGCCCGTGAGGATCTTGCTGCCCTTGAAAAGGACTATGAAGAGGTGGGTGCAGAGTCTGCTGAGGGTGACGATGGTGACGACGGTGAAGACTATTGAAGTTTTTTTTCGTGCCAGTTATGTGTTCGTGTATCACATGAATTATGTTGCTATCCTTTTTTTTTTACTTCCTCCGTTGTGTGATTTTAAAGTGGTATCCAGAGACAGGAGCTGCTGTTTTAATGTCATTGGATTGATGTCATTGACGCATTGAAGATTAATTTTTGTTACTTGATCGTTCGTGTTACTTTCTCATATCAGTTTTAAATGATTCGCGATAAATTAACACTACAACCATTCGACTTTTCAGAACAAAACAAATGCTTGCTTCAAATTTAAGGCAAATTCAACTAAACTTGTTACAAAGAAGATGGAAGAAAATTGACGTACAAGGAACAAATTTGAAGAATAATTCAACTAAACTTGTTACAAAGAAGATAATATTTAAGACAAAACGGGGCAACTTTCTCACGAAATTTGGCTTACAAACCGTTCTTACTCAGCGGTTCGACCAAGTTCGTAAAAACTTTAAGACATATCATAGAATTCAAAAAGTTAATTGAAAATAAAAATTAGAAAATAAAAATAAGGATAAAATGGATATAAAAATTTATAATTCATCTCAACATGGGGTAGATTAAATTTTAAGTTATTTGATGAGCCAACCCTATTTATTTTTTAAAAGAATTATATTAAAATATGATGTGTACCATAAGAGCCTATTTCATCAAAACTCACAATCCAAACACTCTAAGGATTATTTATGTAAATCTTCTTCGAATTATCGTAAAATTCTATATTTAAATCTTGAATTTTAGATTCAAAATATGTTATGAGACGATTGAATCAACTGAATCCCGCGAGTGTTTGATCAGCCATTCTTCAAGTTCGTGGAGAACTTGGTCATTGGCATATGTACACCTTAGAGCTCGTCCCTAACTATTGAACATGCTCTCAACCGCCACTGATGGGTGGGTGCAGCTTAACCATGTTGCGGTTGGCACGGAGGATGGCTACACTCCTTTCTTCAATGACTTGTGGGGCTCATCAAAGCCATCTCATTTTGGCTTCCTAGTCACCAATGGAGATGTACATTCCGTAGAATGGCATTTGTAGGTACTCGACAAAGTAGGTGTAGTTTAAGGTGTCGTGGTCATTGTAACACTGCCAAATCGCCCACCCTAATATCCTCTACTAGGTAGGCAATAACTAGAGTGCACTACAAGTGAATTTTGATTCGATGGACAATGTCCATTATACATACATGCAACATAAATATAATAATCATATATTAATTTTTATCTAATAGCGGAAGCAATTAAAACAACGAAGAGACAAACTAATCTCGTAGTGGAAACTTCTATATAAAATATATAGTATAAAACATAAACGATTCAATATCCAAATACGACAATAAGTCATGGTGATCCTCAACTTAGAGGTCGCATAATACATTAATAGGTTAACATGAGTTCTTAATCCATAAGCCCATAGACAATATAGACTCGATACTAGGACTCAATGACTGACATGAGATAATGACTCGATGACACCTAACATGTGCAACCATATGTATCATTCTGAATCACCTACACGAATCCAGAGTATATAGGTCCGAGTTAGAATATGTAGAATACAACACCATCTTGTGAGGGACGACATGACAAGCATACAATTAATCAATATATACATATATCATTTTCAATTTTAATATCAATTTCAATAACGATATCAACATGAATATTAATAGCTTCATTTCATATTAATGCTCAATTAATTTAATTCTATCAATAAGTTAATGTCCAATTCGATTTTTATCTCTTAACATGTATTAAATGGTTCAATATACTTCAATCATCAATCAAGTTATAAGATTATCATTTCATAGTATTTCGAAGTTGACATATACGTCGATTATAAGCTAGCTAGACTCGGGTGATCATATGCACCCATGCGGTTCCTTCGAAGAATAGCCACTCCCCACGTTTGGGGTTAATAAATCAATATATGATATCCGACAATGCACATTGGAGCCAAATTTCTTCAAGCCGATTTCAATCAAGTGATCAAATCCTATTTATGACTGAGCATGCAATTCGATTTTTATGTGAATTCAAGGTAATCACAAGCGTGGATGATATTTCACGGTCGCTACAAAAAGATAATTTCCTGATTCTAGTTTCATGACATGTGAATTCACCTTCACGATCGTGAAACCATAAGGTTCATGGGCATGAAAGGTAGTTCAAGACCACTACAGAGACGACATTTCCTATTTTCATCTTTATGGCCCATTAAATGGCCTTTCAACCTGTTATATTCACGGACATGAAATGTTATTCACGATCGTTGCAAAGGGACATTACCATCTCCCTTCGAACTCATGGCCTATGAGATTCCATCACGAGCTTGATGGACAAATTCACGGTGATGATATTTCATTCATGGGTCATAAAATGTGCCTTGATAATCTAATTTTGCGAATTTTCTATTCTATTTCTAGGATTTTCCCTCCCCCACTCATTAAGTCACGTGTGTACATGCATTCTTAATACCAAACCTTAGGTTTTGCTCAAATCTTAATATTCTATCTACAAATAATAAATCATAGGTTTCAACAATCACAAGGGACCTTAGGATTTCTATACAATAATAAAAATTAATAATTTACATGTAAGCATACAATTCTAATCATAATCCTTAGATTTTAATAATGTTCTACTATTCCATTTAATCATTTATCAATCTTCGGCTTCAATGACCATCC
>LTAE01005524.1:3699-28203 GCA_001647135.1 Pontederia paniculata
AACTTGACTGAGGGAGAAAGGCTTCGGCACTTGAAGCTGCGGACGCCCGGGGGTGAGCGGTGGAAGACCGAACCACCAGGCGGCAGTTCAAGTGGAGACTTCACCGAAGCAGCGGTCGACCGAGGCAGGAGCAGTGGACGACCGAGGAGTATGTGAAGGTCATGTACTTGCATTAACGGCTAATTTTCTGAGTGAGAGAATTAGGTCATTAGTGCAGAGTATATATTGTATTCCCAAGAGTCTTGGGAAGTAACTTTGGCAAATATTCAGTAAGAGCATTGAGCGATAGAAAGCCTTAGTTCCCCTTCTGCGATTCGAGTGAAGAATCCAGGATAGAAGGGATTGAGAGTTATGAGCGAACTTGTAAGAGGTTGTCTCCTTGTCCTCAAGCAAGAAAGGAGAAGTCTGTAAGGGAGCCTTCACCCTTGAAGGAGTTAATGATCTCTGGAGATCTCGGGTGCGAGAAGACCGGAGCGGGGACGTATGCTAGGAGTTCAACCGAACCTCATTAACAAACCTTGTGTTCGTGTGTTGTCTATTTTTCTCTAATCTCTCTCTCTATCTATTTGCCTTTGAATTTATATGCTTCCGCTAAATATAATTCAACTAATCTAGTATAACAAAAGTAGTAAAAGTTTTATACACCAATTCACCCCCCCTCTTGGTGCCATCCAGATCCTACATCCATATTGGACCCTACCTTTCGAGGTTATGTGCGACGCAAGCAACAACACAATGGGAGTGATCTTGGGTCAAAAGAAGGACAAGCTCCACCACGTCATCTACTACGCTAGTAGGACACTCGACTCTACATAGCAAACTTATATAGCCACTAAGAAGGAGTTTCTAGCCAGTGTTTATGCCATGGACATATTTAGACCCTACCTCATCGGCTCCAAGATGATCGTCCATACCGACCACATAACAAGAATTCGACCTCGAAATTAAGGATCGAAGCAGAGCTGAGAACCAAGTTGCCGACCATCTATCCAGGCTACAACTACCTCCAGACTTCAAGGATGACTCGATCCCAATCCGGGATCTACTACTAGACGACTACTTGTTGGCCCTTATCAGCCAAGGTCCACCTTGGTTCACCAATATAGCAAATTATCTGGCAGCTAAGGTGGTACCACCAGATCTTACCTTGCAACAAAAGAGAAAATTCTTCACTAAAGTCAAAACTTACTTCTAGGATGACCCATTGCTCTTCAAAGAGTGCCTAGATGGTCAACTAAGAAGGTGCATAGCTGGCAAAGAAATTCTCAAGGTTATTGCCGAATGTCACACTCCACCTCATGCAGGTCATGGGGGAACCCAAAGAACTTCCACCAAGATCCTATAGGATGGATTCTACTGGCCGACCAAATTAAGAGACGTTCATGCCTATGTCTCAACATGCGATGGCTGCCAAAGATCAGGCAACATAGGGAAGTGCCAGGAGATACCTCAAATAGGAATTCAAGGGATGGATATTTTCGACATCTGTGGGGTCGACTATATGGGCCCCTTTCCAAGCTTCGATCCTTACAGATACATTCTAATGATGGTTGATTACTTCTCGAAATGGGTGGAGGCGATACCTACTGGAAGGTGCGACTAAGCCTCCGTGCAGAAGCTTTTCATGAAGATTATCTTCCCATGTTTCGGCATGCCTGGAGTCTTGATTAGTGATGGGGGGAAGCATTTTTTGGAAAATCAATTTGAACCTATGCTAAAAAAATATGGGATCCACCACAAAGTCTCAACCCCCTACCACCCGTAGACGTGTGGACAGGTTGAGGTAAGCAATCGGCAGATCAAAGCCATCCTCGAAAAGGTGGTATCGAGGTACAAGAAAAAATTGGAGCTCCAAGCTCCTTGATTCTTTATGAGCTTACCGAATGGCTTACAAGACTTCCCTCGGAGCAACCCCCTACGGACCCGTATTTGGGAAGACGCCACCTACGAGTCGAGCTTGAGCACAAGGCGTATTGGGCAATCAAGTACCTCAACCTCGACTTACAAGCTACTGGTGATCAAAGAAAACTCCAGATGAATGAATTGGAAGAGATCCGACACCAAGCTTACAAAAATGCAAGCATCTACAAAGAGAAAACTAGATTATGGCATGACAGTTAGATTCGAAAAAGAAAGTTCAATGAAGGTGACCACGTTATGCTCTTCAATTTTAAATTGTGTTTCTTTCTAGGGAAGCTGAGATCGAGATGGTCGGGCCCCTTCATCATCAACAAAATTCATCCATATAGTGCAGCCCAACTTAGAAATGAGAAAGGAGAACTATTCACGATAAACTGACACATAATCAAAGTCTATCTGACTAGGTTGACCCAAGATCCACAAGATGAACCCCATCCTCACGACCCACCTAAAGACACCTAGAAGAAGGAATTCCAGCTAGAGACTTTAAACATGACGCTTTCTTGCAGGCAACCCAGAGTTTTTACTTACCCAATTTTGTTTCTTTAGAAATAAAGCAGCCAACCTATTTTGTTCGACCCAACCTTTTCAAGGTTCGTGGGTTAACCTGAGTACAAAGGGGTGAGACCTTACTCCTAATGCAACCTCCATCGAAAATCACCTGTCTACCGGGCCCACAACCCAGAACCATTGAGGCCCACTTGGCCCACGCGCAAAAACGGTAGCAGCAGGCCAGCTCGTACGCTATCACCCTATAAATACACCATGAAGAGAGAAAAAACCCTACTACCCTCATTTGCACCAACAAAACAATTTCCTCTACCTCTCTCACCTACCGTACCAAGAGAGATCTACCCGCAACCACCTACATAACTGCCACCAACCTCCATAACCTTCAGATCTCACCCGTACAACTACCTTCCTGAAATCTCGCAAGATGGAGGCTACACGCGGACAAGTGACTAGGAAGATATGGAGGCCTAAGTCAAAAGAAAATTGGGGGCATACACCTGAGGACCCTGTCGATCTTGACAGTGTCAAAGCCATGACCAACTCTGATGCACCGGCGATTATGGACACAACATCGGCAAGCAACCCTGATCCGCCTGGCAGCCCCGAACTTAGGAAGAAGAAGAAGAGCGCCAAGAGGAAGCTCCTTCTTCAGCAGGAGAAGAAGCACGTCCATAAAAAGGCTAAGAAGAAGAAGATCACGGCGACCTCTGATACAACGATAGAGAAGGAAGCACCAGCTGCACCCGTTCTCTCTCCTGTTTGGGAAGATGTGATTGAAGCACCTGCAAGTCTATCCCTCCAGATTTGCTTGCCAGCACCACCACCTGCGGAGGTCATCATACCTCCGTCTGCAGCAGCATCTCCTCTGGCACGCTTGACGCCAACATCTCCAGTGATCTCCGAGCATGCGTCCCCAACTGCATCGCAAAGGATGGAGGTAGTCGAACAGACGCCAAACTCCATCCCTCCTTCACCGATGCCACCACTAACGGAAGTTACATCGCTGCTCAATCCTTCACTGAGCCCCGACCTCGATAGGACAGGCACACAAGAAGGGGATGAAGATGTAGACATCCTTAGAGGAGAAGAAGCCCTACTTCAAGGAGAGCGAGCCTAGCTCGAGGAAGAGGAGGAGCAAGACTCACCCGGAGAGGAAAAAGAAGCCACCCTGGAAGCCCAATCTGATGAAGACAAAGATCCCGCCTTCCAGGACTTGGAGCCCGACGAGTTGATTTAGCGCCCCACCACCATCATCTTCAACGACATCAAGCAAGAATACCGCTACAAGACGCTATCCAGCCGAAGCTTCATTCCAATGAAATACCTGGATGGCACGACCCTGAATATACTGGGCTTCCTCAATGATTTTGAGACCCAGACAAAAATAGATGGGGGCCAAGCAGGTTTTCTTCAGGAGCTGGATCACATACCCAGAGATAGCGCAAGAATTCTTAAGCTCCCTAGATATCTCCGGGAGGACTGCTTCATTCAGGTTGGTCAACAAGGACTTCAACTGGACCTTCAGCCATTTTGATCGAATGTGGGAATTTCCTTAAAAGCCGATAGACAAAAAAGACACCGGCTACAACAAGCATCGCACTTGGCGTCTCATCACCGGTATCGATGAAGAGTACAACAGGAATGCCAAAGCATTGAGCATTTCTGATCATGTGGTAAAGTACCTCCACTGTGTGCTCGCCAACACTATATTTGGTGGCGCCAACACAGAACATATGGTCTGGGAAAGCGAACTCTACGTAATTTGGGGCTTCCTCAAGGGGTTAACCATCGACATCACCGAGCTTGCCTTGAGGAATTTCTTGAAGTTCGCTAGCCAAAAGAGTGGAGTCATCACCTTCAGAGGACTGTTCACACCAATTGCAGAAGCATGCCGACTGGATTTTTACGACATAGACTCTTGCTCAAGCACCGTAGGAAAGGTAGATCTCACCACCCTCCTGAATATGAAGATTATTGCACATATCGATGGGATCTTCTACCTGAATATCTCACGTTCGGCTCCACTGCGACTCCCCAACTCCTCCAAGACTTCAATCGCCAAGGACAAGAATTGGGTCCTTACACCTGTCCATTCTACCGATGCAGCGAGCGATGAAGGCCAAGAGGAGCTCGAAGAACCAACCCCAACTGCCAAGAACGAACAACTGCAGAAGGACCTGAAGAAGGTCATAAAAAAATACTAGGAGGGCATGCATCAACCATTAAGCAGCTTGAGAAACGCCTGGGAGCACAGCAATCAGCTCCCGAAACTCCACCCCCCAGCTCTTAAAACTTAGTCCTCTCCCACCTTGAATCAACACTAGGACAATGTTGACTTTAAGTTTGGGGGAGACAATAGTACGCTCTACACCTTTTCATTATTCTCGTACCATTTAGACTTGTATATATATTTTCTCGAGATTTTCTGCCTCTGGACTCTGAATACTTTGAATTGTTCTCTAGCTTCTGAAGTTTACCCTATATCCCGAACTTGTCTATTTGCTTGCCCCAAGCTAATTTTTGCTTGCACTGAACTCAAAATTAGAGAGCATTATGAACATGTTTTCAGAACTCAGAGCATAAGATTTTTCATTTTCTTGAGCACCATAAATTCAAAGCTAGAAAACTAACTTAGCTCTGAATTAGGATCAAAACCTAGGCAATATGTCCAATTTTTTTAGAAAAAAGTCCTGGTCTTAGATCTAGAAGCTTGACCTCTATCCCTTGGATCTGAAACTAATTGGAAAAAGAATGCCTTAAAAAAGAAATAGGTTCAACCCCCAACCTACTTGTGTTATCGACCTAAGCCTGAAAGGTTATACCTACTCTGTCTATCTCTACCAAAGATTCGAGTATGTGATGAACTTCACACCCTGGGCACCCCACCAAAGTATTCTAGGAAGAAATGTGTGGGATAGTGTTGTGGAGAACGCAAATTTGACTACTCCTTTGTCTAGGACATGAGTATTGCAACACACCTCCAACACCCAAGCTAAGTATTCTTGAAAAAAAAGCAAGGCCCGTGTTGAGGGGGTCAAGTCACACCTTTCTTGCCCAACTAGAGAAACACATGTAGGCTGAGTCGAAATTGAATAATATGTAAGATGGGGTGAAAACAAGTGAGGGCTAAGTTAATTGTCTAGTCTACAAAGGAAGGGCCCTAGGTCTATGACACAGGTTGAACTTAGTAGATTAAACAGGTTGGGGTAAGCTCTCGAGTAAGTCCTACTCTTTGGTTTTAGTTATCCCTACTTATAGTCTTAACCTGCTAATAATCTATAATTGGTGCTCAAGGATTGAATATCTTGTGTCTGGGTAAATTGATATATTGTTTATTTTGTGATCGGATCTGAATCCCACTTGTTGATCTTAAATTCTCTAATTTATTTGCTTGAGGACAAGAAAAAGTCAGTTTGGGGGAATTTGATGAGAGGAAAAGGTATACCTAAATAGCTTGACCTAACCTCCAAAACGCTTGCCCCGAGCTCTATTTTTGTTAACATTATCTATTGATTTATATCCATCCTCCGCATTTTGAATATCATTATATTTGGATTTTAGGATTCTGAACTAACTTGAGGAGGATTTTAATTGATTTTCATGATTTGTGCAGTTTGAACATTTGAAATTTTAAATCCTTTTTTTGTTGCAGCTAAGGGACCTTGTAACTTCCATAACTCACACCATGGATTTTGCGGAACTGACCCTTCACCTGGCCGAGATTTTGGGAACTTTGCAGATTTCAAATACATCTCACCTCTGAATTTTGGGGAAGCACTGGAGAAGGTCTGATAACGACAGGAGGGGAATATAAAGAAGAAGAAGAAGAAGACGACGTGATGGGGGGAGGGACGACAGAGCTCTATTATTTTTTGCACTTAGTTTAATATCCAGCAAGAACTATGTTGGACGAACTATTTTCTTATTTTGTAACTGTTAACCCCAGGATGTCTGGCTAAACTCTTATCGCGAGAATCTTGGGGGAACCTCTGTTTCTATCTATTATGCTCTAAATGTTTTAAGTTTCATTTCTTATATCACCTACTTGATCTCGCATTTTGATCCATAATGGAATGTTGTGTTTGTTTTCTTGTTGTTCGTTTGACTCTTCCCAAGTGCACACTGTCCGCGAGGGCGATATAGTGTTTCCACCTTCACACAGTGAGTCGAGAGGCTAGTGAGAAGTTTGGGAGAACCTTAGTCCAGGTTATGCCTTCTGATTTAGGAGATAGGTGAGAGTCGGTCATTACATCCGGAGCTTCACCAAGAGCGAGCAGCAGCAATCTTGAAATAGACTTATAGATTTGGATAGAGAGGTGAACTGAGTTATTACCTTGACCTCGAGAGAGGATTGATAGATAACTTGGGGAACTGATCTCTTAGTAGGCCCCGCGAGCATACGCCATGAGAGTGGGGCCTTGCTGATTAGGTGACCGCCCGCGAGAGCGGGGTTATAATCCTACCTAAGAGGGTACTCTAGCTAAACCTCTAGGTCCCCCTAGGAAAAGAGGTTAGTGTACGTTGAGAGGCGGTACCCCTTTCGAACTTGGGTGTCAAGATTTAATACTTTTATCGAGATTTAAGATGGTGAGCTCTCCTCCTTGGGAGACAGTGACACTATGGCCAAAAGCCAAATTACATTTGGTCAAGCCTTGAGCCTTCACCGCGAGAGCGGGAAGGTAAAAGGTAGAGAAATCACCATGAGAGCGGGGTTGCCGTGACCCGTGGTGTAAGGGCCTGGGTGACTTTTTACATATTCACGCCAAGATCAGATGGATAAGATTCAGAGGTGAACACAAGGTTCTGGTGTCCTCTCATCATTGAATTGATCTTTCTCTTAATTTCTGCATTCTTTATTTCAAAAACCCAAAAACTTATTTCTTCTTTCAATTGATTACCCTCACCTATTCTGGTTGGCTTGTCAAGCCCCAACCTAAGCTTGCTTGAGGAAAAGTGGAAGCAGAGGCGTGAAAATAAGGTTTCCCTATGGATCGATACCTGAAGTACTCGATGATTGTCATATACTTACGGTGATAGGAGTGTGCTAGGTTTATAAATATTAAAATTTGAAGTGAGGACAATCTTTTACAGAAGCTTGACTCTGGCTTACGTCCTAACCTATGGTCATTTTCTATCTTACCCCACACTTCGCATCAAGCGGCTTGGAGCACACACTCAACATCGGCAGGCTTGCTCGGGCAGGAGGGAGAAGGGCATCCCTCTCGAGTAGAGGCACACGAAAAGGAAGAGCACCAACATATCCTACAGAATGCCGAGGTCACGAAGAAGCGTTAGGAGAGGGGGTGCTCTGGCTATAGGAAGTTCTTTGTGTCGGAAGGTTCTAGCAGGAACGGAGCGCCCTCAAGGTCTAAGGCGGAGACCATGTCGAAGGACTGACATGATGGTGCAAGACGGACGTTGTGACCATGTGGAAGGACTGACATGGTGTTGTACGGAGGCAATGACCGTGTCAAATGACTGACACGGTGCTGCAGGTCAAAGGTAGTGGCCATGTCGAAGGACTGACATGGTGCTATGTTCGACTAATGTTGCTACGTCGATGGGTCCAGTGGCTTAAGTCAGTCAAACCCATAGGCAAGACATTGGTCATCGATGGTGTTGTCGATGATCAACTAGTGGATGGTGAAGACTATGCAGGATGTGTAGACAACGTGCATGTCAGGATGGCAGCAAGGCAGTGGCTCGCGATAAGTAGACACCGAGGCTAATCTAATCCAGCTTTGGATGGAGGAGTGCAAGAGGATCCTGCAAAACGCCAAGGGGTGTGATCTCAGTTTGGCATGGTTGAGTGCAATCCGACAAAGCCTCCTATGGAGCAAAAGACTCAGCTGCACAAGGATCTAGAAGGAGAACTTGTTGATGCAACTGAGTACCAATGAGTGGTTGGTTGTTTTAGATGTCTGCTAAATAGAAGACCATACTTTTTTTATGCAATTGGAGTGACTAGAAGGTACACGGAGAGGCCTACGATTATGCATCTCAAGGAGCTGAAGCAAATCCTGCGGTACTTAAAGAATACGATTCATTATGGTCTTATGTATGTGAAGGGAGGAGGAACTGAAGTTATCACAGTGACAGACCTAGCTAGAGATTTAGTCGATTGAAAGAGTACCGAAGGTGTGGTATTTTATGTAAATGAAAGTCTTGTGTCGTGGACTTCCCAAAAACAAAAGGCAGTGGCATTGTCATCATGTGAAGCTGAGTTCATGGAAGCAACAACAATGGCATGCCAAGCAATGTGATGGGGTAATTGACAAGGCAAGAGTCGAAATAGGTGAAGCTACTTGATGACAATAAATTCGCCAATTCATTGATAAAGAGTTTTGTATTCCATAGTCATAGCAAACACGTCGACACGAAGTTTCATTTTATTGAATGTGTGGAAAAAGGAAAAATTGTTGTTGATTTCGTATGCATGGAGGAGCAGTGAGCTGATGCATTGACAAAGGTGTTGCCCGAAATGAAGTTGGCGACCATGTGCCATCTACTGGCATTCGTGATCTTGAGGTAACTCGGGATTATGGGGAGTATGTTGGAAATAATCCTAATTTGGCAAGTTATATTGGAAATAATCCTGATTTGGCAAGTCTATTCTCAGCAAGGAACTCAACAAATAATGAAATAAATCAAATGCTAATTTTGAATTTAAATTTGTAGAGATTTTCTTTGTTAGCAATCAATTAGAGTTTGTTTTATTAGCAAAAGTTATGTATTTAAAACTTCTTTTGCTTTATGAATGAAAGAATCCAGAGATCCTTCTTCTCCTTTGTTTTTACCTTCATAGTCTTTCTTTTTAAAAATCTTCAATCGATTGATCGCACATTCGACTGCACAATTTTATCTTCACATATTAATGTCTGAAAAAGCTCTCT
This sequence comes from Pontederia paniculata, assembly GCA_001647135.1. NCBI lineage: Eukaryota > Viridiplantae > Streptophyta > Magnoliopsida > Commelinales > Pontederiaceae > Pontederia > Pontederia paniculata. The sequence goes on from LTAE01005524.1 coordinate 13,026, forward strand.
CAACATTTGGAGTTGTCATTGATAGAATAAAATATAAATCAAAAGTTAGTAGACTAATGGATAAATCATATATTTTTTTGTCTCAACCAATTTTTTAGAAGATCACCAAGTCTTTTCAAATCTTGAAAATGATTATATGATCGCATATCCACAATATAAATTTGGAGTTAGTGATTAAGTACTACAAGACCTGCTTCAGAAAAGTCATTAGGATAAAATTGACCCGATTTCACTAGTTTAACAATATTAAAACTCTCAAACGAATCAATCGAATTAAGACAAGCTACACAAAGAAGCAACTCCATATTTGTTTCATTAAAGCGCCTATTAAGTTCATGAACCAACATGTCTATAAATATCATAAACATAGTGATGTAAATTTGGAACTTGTGGGGTTCTATGTCGTGATCTTCCTTCAACGACAAAAATATCATTCATATTGGGCACAGGGATATCATGCTCCTCAATAGAAGAATAGACATTTTCCATAAGTAATTCTCATTCTTCATCCCTCGGTTTTTGTAATTACTATATGCACAGTGTCATAGCATTTTTATAATATATTGATCTTTTCTCTACAAAGGTAATGACAAGACATTTGTAATTCCTAATATAGTAAGTATACATGTGAGGTAAACACAAACTCAAATGATTGCAAATAAAATGATTCCTAAATTAGTCAAGTTTTTCACTACATATTCATTAGGATTTTCATGCATTTTGTAGTCATATGCATCATTTTACTTTTGCTTTCACGTATTTTTTTTTATTTTTTTAGAGTCAGCATCTGCATAACTCGTATTTTTACGTATCCAGGACAGTTGGCAGCATGACGAAGAAAGACCATCAAAATATGGGCTCAAATATGAGTTAAATGACATAGATTTGAGAAAAACAACGTCGATCACGGTTGTGACATGATTGTCACAGGCCATGACATCAAGAAGTAGGATTTCAAAGCTTTGGTAACGGCCATGACAATTCTGTCATGGCCCGTGACATGAAGAGAATAACTTCAGAGCTTCGTTCATAGGCGTAACTATTGTATCACATGCCATGACATCCAGGCGCAATATACAAGAATTTGGTCATGGCCGTGACAGATAGTTCATGGGCCGTGATACATCAAGGAAATTGAAGAGCATTCAGTCACGACCGTGACTGACACTTCACGAGTTGTGACGCATCCACGGACAAAATCATTATTCGGTCACGCACGTGACAATTTTGTCATGGGCCGTGACATCACCCGCACCAGTTATCATCGTTCAGCCACAACCATGACAATTTTGTCATGGGCAATGAAATTTTCTTGGATTTGTTAAATTTTGATATTTTAAGGTTGTTTTAGGTAATTTTTTGAGGTTCTGATTACATCTCAATTCGTAGTTTCTCCTGGATGAATTTTATCAAGTCAAAGACTCTTCTCACCTACAAATAACCCTCAAAATTTCCATTGAGGGGATGCTTCAAGCCTGGGAGAGCCTATACAATGGAGATTGAAGTGTTGCTGAATTCAAGAGTCGATCATCGTGAAGGTGTTCAATTTTTGAATTGTTATTTTCTGATGTATCCTCTTCTCTTATATTTTCAAAGGATGAACTCCCATGTATTTAAATTGGTTTTATATTTTTTTTGGGAGATTTTTTATTGTAATAAGGGAAAACTAGATGAACCCTGTTTTTTCATATTAATTTCAGTTTATTGAATCTTTTATGCATGTGCATGTGATTCTTACTATTTTCATGGATTTCGTGATATCATGATCTGTTAGCATTAACCTATTCATGATTTTCTCTGAGTTTATGAACTGATCTTTGAAATCTATTCATGACATGGAACACCACACATAAATAGCATCCTGGAGAGGAATATCATTGTCATTGAGATTAGCATCCTTGAGAGAAATAATCTATAGTCTAGGGCATCTATCTCAATGCATCTCAAATTACTTATTAGGTTAGATTGCCATCTTGGAGAAAAAACAGTTGATCCTTTAGGCTTGGAATATTTGGCTCATCTTGGAGAGGAAACCATATATATAGGAAACCCTAATCCTCTTAAAAGTTGATAAAATTGATTTTAATTAAACAAAAAACCTAATTTTTTTTTCTTAAATTTCATCATGATTCAGTGCTTGATGTCATTTTATTTTTTGACGCTTTATTGATCATATCTTAACCATAACATTTTATCTTAATTTTTACTTGTTAAACTTATTTTGTCTTAAACCAATGTACCCCTCTCATTAGTTTATGAGATTATACTAAGGTAGAATTCAATCCTCGTGGGAACGATAACTCAGATCATCATAACTATTACTTGATAACGACTAGTCCACTTGCTAGCAAATTTTTAGGCCATAGTAGCATCCCATCAAGAGTGTTCGTAACATTTTTTGGGACGAAAATTATTGCATCAAATTTTTTGCGTTGTTGTCGGGAATCTTTATTTATATCTTATCTGATTTCATTCGACTATTTTGAGAGCAGTTTTTTCTTTGCAAATATACATAACTCCTTGTGAATTTTTCAAGCAAATCTCAAGCACAAGGAGATGTACATTTTGGACAACACACCATATGTGACTTGTTCCCGATCCAGACAATTGGGGGCTAATCTTCAGTTTGATCCAGAAATCAAGAAGATAACCCAAAGACTAAGAAGAGCAACCAAAATGGTTGATGAAAAAACAAAAGTTGTGGTTCCATCTGTTGAGATGACCTTGAGGGACTATGACTCCTCTAAGTTTAACAATGTCGAATCCAATGTAGTTCTCCCCATGATCAATGGGTATAACTTTGAAATCAATCCCTCAATAGCGAGGATGGTTCAATCAAGTCAGTTTGGGGGAGCAATGAATGATAATCCTTATACAAACTTGGATAACTTCATCAGGATTTGTAATACTTTTAAGTGCAACCACGCATTAGAAGATGCAGTCAAGTTGCGACTTTTTTCTTTCTCTGTAAGGGATAAAGAATCAACCTGGCTAAGCATATATCACAACTTGGGATCAGTTTATTGATAAATTTATCACCAAGTTTTGTCCACCTTAGAAGGCTGCAAAAATGAGGAATGAACTAAGGTCAGAGGATTATGAAATCTTGTATGAAGCCTGGGAAAGATACAAGGAAGTTTTAGCCAAAGTCCCTGATCACATAACACCATTGTGGCAAATGCTGGAGGACTTTTACAATGGACTTTTTCAGGAAGACTAGGACAAATTAGACTCATCTATTGGAGGTTCAGTATTGGGAAAGAAGATTCCAAAGGATATTTATGAGATCATAGATGATGTTGCATTAAATTCTTAACAAAATAGGATGTTAAAAAATCACAGGAGAAGAGGAGTGAACAGTGTAGTCTCTCAATAAGAAATTTGAGATGTTGATGACTTGCACTATTCATCCATGTGAATTATGTGGAGAGGGTCATTCCTACAATGAATGCCCCCAAGCAAACAATGTTGATGCAAACAAGTTTGAGAATGCTAGTTTCATGGTTGGTTCTTTTCCTATGAATAATAATTCATTTAGCAACAATTACAATCCTGAGTGGAGGAACCATCCTAATCTGGCATGGGGTTAAGGAAATAATAGGTTCAACTCTCTTCCACAAAGTTCTCAACGCCCACCTGCAGAACCAAAGAACAATATGGAAGACCTACTTACAAAATTCATGAGTACCATGGAAACAAATGTGACGAATCAGGATGCATCAATTCACAACCTTAAGATGCAAATTGGTCAGATTGCAAATATAGTTGTAGGATGAGCACCAGGAGCTTTGCGAAGTAATACAGGGAAGAACTCGAAGGAGGAGGCTAAGGTAATATCTACAAGGAGTGGCAAGCAGCTAGAAGATCCAATTTTTCATGATGACCATCCCACAACTGAACCTGAAGGTCAAAAGAAGGCTGAAGGAATAGTTAATGCTACACCTTTAGAGGTTCAGAAAGAAAAGGGAAAGAAAATTGCTGAAACAGAACTGGGAAAAGGTAGATCTTGACCTTGCCCTCGAAAGTATACAAGGGAAAAGCTGGACAAGCGATTTTCCAAGTTCTTGGAAATATTTAAGAAGTTATATATAAACATTCCCTTTCGAAGCCTTGAGGCAAATGCCTAGTTATGCTAAATTCATGAAAAAAGTTATGTCAAACAAGAGGAATATTGAAGAAATTGGAATTTTAAAGTTGATTCCCCAATGTTGTGCAATATGCAATAGAGACTTACCTAACCAAGAAAATAAAAGATCCTAGGAGTTTTACTATCCCTTGCACCATAGGGAACTTTCATTACTCCAGGGCACTTTGTGATCTGGGAGCAAGTATAAATCTCATGCCGTATTTTTCAAACTAGGGTATGGAGATCTCAAGTAATCAAGTGTCATGTTGCGGCTTGCAGACCAGTCAGCAAAGAAGCCCAGGGGAATTGTTGAAGGTGTTATGGTAAACAAGATACGTTTTTGTTCCCAGCTGACTTCATAGTTATGGACATGAATTGTGATGAAGATGCTTCTATTATTTTGGGCGTACCCTTTCTAGTCACGGGAAACACAATGATAAATGTGCAATGGGGAAAGTTGAATCTCAAAGTCAACAATGAAGAGTTAAGCTTCACCATGGCCCGTTCTTTAAAACACCCTGCAGAGCTTTCTCCATGATTTGTTGTTGACACATTTGATGATGAACACTTAGATATATTGGATGAGGTTGTAGCAGACTTTAAAAAGAAATAGATTCTGAAGATTTTGACATGGAGTTTGAAGATGAAGTCAAAGAGGAATTTCAGCCAGCAACTAAGATTAATGATGTGCCAACAGTAGATCTCAAGGAACTACCATCTCATCTCAAATATTCATTTCTTGAGGAAAAATCATACCATGTCATTGTTTCCTCTTATTTAATAGATGAGATGGAGAGGAAGACAATTAAAGTGTTGAGGAGGCACAAACAAGCAATTGCCTTGTTAATCTCAGATATTAAAGGAATTGCCCACTCAATCTTTATGCAAAAAATATTGATGGAAGAGGACAACAAGCCTACTACATAATTTCAAAGAAGACTTAACCCAACACTGAAGGAGGTAGAAGGAGGTCATCAAGTTATTGGATACATGTATAATCTATCATATCTCAGATAGGCCATGGATTAGACTTGTACAGGTGGTTCCTAAGAAAAGGGGCATTACTGTGGTGTGGAATGAATTAATCCCCCAAAAGACAATGGCTTGATGGAGGGTTTGCATAGATTATAGAAAATTAAATGAAGCAACCCGCAAGGATCATTTGCCCCTCCTTTTAATTGATTAGATGTTTGAGCGAGTGTCGAGGAAAATATTGCTTTCTTGATGGCTACTCAGGATAACAGATTATTGTGGCACCTAAGGATCAAGACAAGACTACATTCATTTGCCCATATGGCACATTCGCCTATAAGAGAATGTCATTTGGCCTATGAAATGTACCTACAATATTTCAGCATTATATGATAGCCATATATTCTGACACGAATGAATCAATCCTTGAGGTGTTATGGATGACTTCACATTACTCAGGATTCTTTTGATAGCTATTTTGAAAATTTGAAAACAATCCTGAGGAGATGTGAGTAAACTAACTTGGTTCTGAATTAAGAAAAATATCACTTCATGGTGTAGGAGGGCACAATGCTTGGCCACAAAATTTCATAGAAAGGCATAGAGGTTGACAAAGCCAAAATAGATGTTATTTTTAACCAACCCCCACCTACCTCTATTAGAGGTATCAAGAGTTTCCCAGAGCATGCTGGCTTTTATAGGCGATTCATAAAACACTTTTCAAAAATCACAACTCTCAAAGAATGTCAAGCTTGATTTTGATGTTGACTGTCTAGAAGCTTTTCAAAGTCTGAAGGACAAGTTGAGGTCTGCCCTTGTGGTGGTTGCACCTATCGGAGTTCACCTTTTAAACTCATGTGCGACACAAGTGATGGAGCAACTGGGGTTGTGTTGGGTCAACGCTGCAATAAGATTTCTCATGTGATTTATTATGCAAGTCCGACTCTTACCCCCACTCAAATAAATTATGGCACAACTAAGAAGAAATTCCTTGCGGTGATATATGCCTTTGACAAGTTCATGTCCTACCTTATCTGCTCAAAGATTATTTTTTATATAGACCATGCTGCTATTCGACACTTGATGGCTAAGATGAATGCCAAGCCAAGACTACTAAGGTGGATCCTTCTAATGCAGGAATTTGATGTTGAAATCAAGGACAAAAAAGGTTCTGAAAATTTGGTGGCAAATCAGCTCTCCATATTGGAGCAAGCGTCTAAAGAAAATAAAGACATCTAGGAGTAGTTCTTATATGAGAAAATTTTCAAGACTCACACCATTTGTAAGGCTTTTGAGTTTTCACATTCACCTTGGTTTGCAGATTATGCTAACTTTATTGAAGGTGGTTCGATCCTAAAGGAATGACAAGTCAAAAAAAGAAGAAATTCTTAACTGACTTGAGACATTATATGTAACGTCCCCAAATCCACACCTCACTATGTGACAGAATATAGACTTGGAGACACTATGACCTATCTTCTTTGACTTGACTTTGACCAAAAGACTAGTCAATAATATGCGAAAGAATATAACTTTAAAATAAAATAGTCTAGCCAAATAAAAAATCCATTTACATTGTTCCATTAAAGAAAAGATAAAACTAATTAAACTTTGTAAGACCAATTTGACTCAAGCTAGACTCCTATCATGTGCAAGCCTTCACATCATGAATGCTTGTATCACACGTGACCACCTATTCATTATTACCTCCCTCGCCTGCTGCAGGATCAAAAGTAGGGAAAACAATATTCCATGAGATATGAAATCCAATATGTAAGGGTAATACAATAGGAAGAAACATATATAAAGACATGATAAAGATCAATTAAACAATAACTCTATTTCTCCTTTACTTTACCTTTTCACCTTTTCATTATCTATTTTTGTGTTTGTGACAATGTCAATAATCAATTCAATAGAAGGAACCCCTATTGCATTAAATGTTACACAATGCCCAATATTCTCTGTTCAATAGGTTCAAGCACAATTCAATCTTTTATTTAGGAACCATTGCCAATTCATATTTCACTATTGTCCAAAATAATTCAATTAAAACAATCAATCAATTAGTGAGTCTTTAATCATGAAGGTCATTGGTTTACCTCCAGTGCCCATGAAGGCTAGCTAGGCCTCAAGTTCAATACTCAATATTAGTTGTTAACCCCCGAAGGAGTCTGATGTTAACCCCCGAAGGAGTACAATATTAGACCCCGAAGGAGTCCTATTCACCGGGGACCAATTCATCCTATTCATGTCCAATTCAATCACATGCAATAATCTTTTTTAATTTCCTATTTATCATGCTCATCTAGGTTTAACTTCATCCAACAATTAACAATAACAATTCATCATATATTATAATAATCCAAAACTCAACTTTTCTGGCAAGGGGAACACAACCCGTGTCTACAAGGAGACGGTCCGTTTTGTGTCGGGACACGATCGAGTCCTCACAGACACAATTCGTTCCATGTTAAGTTCAACAATTACTTTTTCTTCGTCAAGACATGGCCCGTGTTGCAAGGCCATGGTCTGTGTCATGTGCACACGGTCCGGGATTGAGGCGACCCGACCCGCGTTCATTTTGATATCGATTTACCTCTCGTGACATGGCCCGGGTCATGGTGTCATCAGCGAACACGCCCCCGTGATAGATTGTGTCCATCTCCATGGCTGCAAACACGGCCTTCATCATATCAACACGATCATGTTCGCCGAGTTGGTCGATTCTGATGATGTTGAGGAATACGGCCTGCGTCAAGAGGCGACGCGGTCCATTTCCAGAGCTCCGATTCTTCCCGTGAAACACGATTGTTACTACTTGTGAAACACGACCGATAGTATGATTCATGGTCATTTCTTACCTGCGGACATGGTCCGTCCTGACAAATGTTGTCTGCGTCTGTGTGTCGGTAGTCCGTCGATTGTTGTACTTCATTAACAATTAAATAATACTTTGTCATATACATATGATAATCCCTAGGGTTGATCCTCCTAGTTACATACCTTGATTATTTACTCTTCTTCCTTCTTCACGTGTATGACCTCCTCCTCTTTAGTCTACTAGGAGAGAGATGGAGAGAGAGAGAGAGAGAGAGGGTGGCTTGGGCTTGAAAGACAATTATGGGGTCCTCCCCCCTCTAACCCTCTATTTATAGGGGATTTGCTAGATATAATCATAGTAAAAGTTAATATTATTTTTTCTTATCTCTTAGGATTAGGAGGAGTCCTTTAGAATTAGTTTGGATAGAGCTAGGAATATTAATTAACTAGGATAATAAGTTAACTTAATCTCTTCTTATCCCAATCTTGATTAGGAGTCACTTAAAACTAATTAGGGTAGGAATAGAAATATTAAAAAAAAGGTTAGGAGAATAATATTAACTTTGACTTTTATGTATTTTATTCCTAATCCTAATCATACTCTACTTTATCTTTCCTTTTATTATTTTTATTCTTTATTTTTATTTCATGAATTTCCTAGGTATTACATAATAACCTCCTTAAAAATGGATTCATCATCGAATTTGGTCACACCCTTTATCGGTTTGTTGTCTTTTCAATCATCTAGACGTCTTAAATTCATATGCATTTAAACAAGTAAGGAAATATTAAACAATAGCATCCATATCGATAACCTCCTAAGGAATTTACCTATACTTTTGTTTGATGGCACTATGACTATTCGTGATGCTCGCATATGGACTCTATTCATTTGGAGACAGCTAAAGTGTCTCTCGTTAGGCTCTGATACCTTACTGTAATGCCCCCAAATCAACACCCTGCTTTGTGGCAAAATATAGACTTGGAGACACTACGACCTATCTTCTTTGACTTGATTTTGACCAAAAGACTGGCCAACAATATGCGGAAGAAATAAATTTAAAATAAAAAAGTCTAGCCAAATAGAATATCCATTTACATTGTTCCATAAAAGAAAAGATAAAACTAATTAAACTCTGTAAAACCAGTTTGACTCAAGCTAAACTCCTATTANATTTAAAATAAAAAAGTCTAGCCAAATAGAATATCCATTTACATTGTTCCATAAAAGAAAAGATAAAACTAATTAAACTCTGTAAAACCAGTTTGACTCAAGCTAAACTCCTATTATGTGCAAGCCTTCACATCACGACTACTTGTATCACACGTGCCATCACCTATTCACCATTACCTCCCTTGCCTGCAGGATCAAAAGCAGGGAAAAAATATTCCATGAGCTATGAAGTCCAGTATGTAAGGGTAATACGATAGAGAGAAACATATATAAAGACATGATGAAGATCAATTAAACAATAACTCTATTTCTCCTTTAATTTACCTTTTCATCTTTTCATTATCTCTTTTTATGTTTGTGACAATGTCAATAATCAATTCAATATCAAGAACCCCTATTGCATTGTTGTTACACAATGACCAATATTCACTGTTCAATAGGTTCAAGTTCAATTCAAACTTTTATTTAGGACCCGTTGCCAATTCACATTTTACTGTTGTCCCAAATAGTTTAATTTAAACAATCAATCAATTAGTGAGTCTTTAATCATGAAGATCATTGGTTTACCTCTGGTATCCATGTAGGCTATCTAGGCTTCAAGTTCAATACTCAATATCAGTTGTTAACCCCCGAAGGAGTTCGATGTTAACCCCCGAAGGACTCCAATGTTAACCCCCAAAGGAGTCCCACGGTTACCCCCGAAGGAGTCCAATGTTAAACCCAAAGGAGTCCTATAGTTAACCCCCAGGAGTCCTTTAGTTAACCCCCAAAGAAGTCCTATTCATCGGGGACCAATTCATCCTATTCATGTCCAATTCCATCACATGTAATAATCATTTTTAATTTCCTATTTATCATGCTCACCTAGGTTTGACTTCGTCCAACAATTAACAATAACAATTCCATAATTATATATAATAATAATCCAAAAATCAACTTTTTTGGCAAGGGGAACATGGCCCGTGTCTGCAAGGACATGATCTGTTTTATGTCGGGACACGACCGAGTCCTCACAGACACGATCTGTTCCCTGTTAGGTTCAACAATTACTTTTTCTTCGTCAGGATGTTACCCATGTTGCAAGGCCATGGTCCGTCTCATGTGCTCGTGGTCCGCGATCGAGACGATCCGACCCGCGTTCAATTTTCTCTCAATTTACCTCTCATAACACGCCCCGTGATGCGTATCCATCTCCATGGCTGCGAACATGGTCTGCATCAGACCAGCGAGTCCGTGTCACGTTCGTCGAGTTGGTCGATTCTGATTAGGTTGAGGAATACAGCCCACGTCAAGAGATGATGCGGTCCATTTGTAGAGCTCCTATTCTTCCCGTGAAACACGGTTGTTCCTATCTATGAAACACGACCGACAATATGATGCATGATCGTTTCTTACCTACGGACGCGATCTGTTTCCTAACGGACGCGGTCCGCGTTCGTGTGTCGCTAGTCCATCAATTGTTGTACTTCATGAAAAATTAAATAATACTTTGTCATATACATATGATCCCTAGGGTTGATCCTTCCAGTTACATACCTTGATTATTTACCCTTTTTCCTTCTTCATGTGTATGACCTCCTCCTCTTTAGTCCACCAGGAAAGAGGAGAGAGGAGAGAGGGAGAGGGAGAGAGAGAGAGAGAGAGAAAGAGAGAGAGAGATGGTGGCTTGGGCTTGAAAGATAATTATGGGGTCCTCCCCATCTAACCCTATATTTAAAGGAGCTTTGCTAGGCATAATCCTAGTCAAAGTTAATATTAATTTCTCTTATCTCTCTTAGGATTAGGAGTCCTTTAAAATTATTTTGGATAGAGTTAGGAATATTAATTAATTAGAATAATAAGTTAACTTAATCTCTTCTTATGCCAATCTTGATTAGGAGTCTCTGAAAACTAATTTGGGTAGGAATACAAATATTAAAAGATTAAGAGAATAATATTAACTTTGACTTTTATTTATTCTATTCCTAATCTTAATCATACTCTACTTTATCTTTCCTCTTATTCTTTTTATTATTTATTTATATAGAGTGAATTTCCTAAGTGTTAATTATATATGGGAAGACCCTATTTGTTTCACATTTGTGCAGACTAGGTTGTTCACAGATGTGTACCTGAGGAGGAATTCAATAAGATCTTGGGTCACTACCATGATCAACTAGTTAGAGGTTCATTTTGAAACCAATAGGATAGCGATGAAGGCACTGAAATGTAGATTCTATTGGCCTACATTGTTCAAAGACGCTCGAGAGTACTGTAAATTTGGTGACCAATGCCAAAGTTTAGGTAACAATTCCCACAAAAATGAAATATCTTTGAATAATTTTATCTTATGTGAGGTTTTTGATGTTTGGGGGATAGATTTCATGGGCCCTTTTCGAAAAACGTTTAAAAATGAATATATCCTGGTGGCTATTGACTATGTCTCTAAGTGAGTTGAAGCTATTGCTACTCCCACCAATGATGCAAAGGTAGTCACAAATTTTTTAAAAAAAAACATTCTCGTTAATTTTGGGATCCCTAGAGCTATCATTAGTGATAGTGGAACTCATTTTGCAAATAAACTATTTGAGAATATGCTGAATAAATTTGGAGTTACATAGATTGAGTACACCCTATAATGCCTAATCTTGTGGGCAATTTCAACTATCAAATAGGGAGTTGGAAAGAATCTTGGAGAAAACTATTAATTCTTCCAAGAAGGATTGGCCACTCAAGCTAGATGATGCTCTATGGGCATACAGAACAAATTTTAAAACACATATAGGTATGTCACCTTATAGGATTATGTTTGGAAAATCATGTCATTTACTTGAAGAGATAGAGCATAAAGCCTACTAGGCAACCAAATTCTTGAATTTTGACATAGAGAGGGCTAGAGAAAAAAATTACTAAAACTCAATGAATTAGATGAATATAGAACCCAAGCATATGACAATAACAAATTGTATAAGGAGAAAGTTAAATTTGGCATGGCCAACAAATTAAACAGACTGAATTTTTACCCTGTCAACTCCTTTACAACAATAGGCTAAGACTTTTTCTTGGAAAATTTAGGTCTAGATGGAGTGGACCATATGTGATCAAACACTGTACACCTTAGGGGTTGTTGAACTTCTAACATTCTATGGAACCCAATCTTTTAAAGTCAATGACCATAGAGTAAAGTACTATGCAGGAGGAGGCTTTAAGCCACAAGTCCTCATGTTGGATCTACTGAAACCCTAAATCTATAGCATGGGGCAAGTCAAGCTAACGAATATAACTTAGAACTTTTGTACATAATGATGCATGCATTTTATAACATATTTTAGGGCTTGTATTAGGCTTTATTTTAAGTCATTCTGTCAGCGCATGCATCTATTTTCTATTTTATTTGGTTATATTCTTTCAAGTTCGGAATCTACCCCTGTTTGGTGGTCTTTTGTAGGAAATCACATAAAAGGTGGAAGAAGGATCCAAATCAACTAAATATCATAAATGGACGTGCTTGGGAGTAAGAAATCAACACCCTGGAGCCATCACGGGTCGTGACCATATGTTACGGGTCGTGATGCATGAGTATTAGCAGCAGTGAAGTCATAACAAGCCGTAAGGATCGCATCACGACCATAGCAGTAAGCGTTGCAACATCCAACTCAAGAGTTACGGGCTGTGATGAGGTATCACGGGCCGTTATGAAGGCTATCACGATCGCAACGCGCATATCACGACATCAACAAAAGCAAGTCCGAACCCATTACGGGTTGTGATGCATGGTTACGGGTCGTAAGATATGAAGAATCCAATAGAACCTATTCAGCGCCCGATTTACGGGTCGTGACGTATTGAGGAATCATGGAGACATGTAAATTTATGGGCCATGATATCTTGCCATGGGCCATGATGAAGTTATGCAGATTTGTTTATTCATGATTCTGAGATGATTTGATGTCCAGGAAGTTTGGGGTTTGATTGGAGACTTTAAACCTTGGATTCCTATCATATTTCTAAGGATTTGCATAAGTTTTTATTGGACTCTCATCATCACCATTGATCGAGGAGCAGATTTGATCCAAGGGTTCACATGTAATGTTGATCCAACCCTAGGAAACCCTAGATATAAAATAATTTTGTCTACAACCAGGGGATCATCTTGGATAATCTTGGAGGATCTCTCTCATATCTCATATCATATTTTCATACTCTATCCAAAGATTTAAGGAGGAGGTTAGGGTGCTGCAAGAGAGAAGAACGCTAGAGAATGAAGATTATTCCGAAGGACTGCTGAAGAAGTCAAGATCATCATCCGTTAAGGAGTTGTTCATCATCTTCTCGACATCCAGAGGAGTATCTCTTGTTCCATACGTTGTTGAGACGAATTTTGTAATCAAGACAACCTATTCTGAATATTTTTTGTTAGTTCTTTTCATTGACATTATTTGTTACTGCAGAACTTATATTTCATTTGATACTTTTAGTTGAATTGACTCTTCATGAACATGATTGCTGAGTCCATTGTTTTTCTCTAGTTTTGATTGAATTGATTAGTTGACTATTGACACGTCCTCTGTTAGTTCATAAATTATGTGGAATTGATTATTGACTTTCTAGTTGAAGCAATTTGTGTCCTGCGATTCTGACCCGTTAAGGGAGTTTTTGTTTGCGGTCTGTTAGGTCAACCCATAAAGGGTGATTTAATAGTCTAGGAAAACATCTTGCTGCGTCTTGTGTCATCTTCCTGAAGATAGACTCGTTAAGGGGTATTTTTTGGATTGTTTAATACAAGGTAGTTGAGTTACCCGTTAAGGGAATTCATAATTTCAAGTTAGTCTAGCCATCTGAGGATTGATTAGTTGTTTTCATCTCATATTCGATTGCTATGCAAGATTCTGAAGTACCCATCTTGAATTTAGTATCGTTGAGGCCCTAGTTATCATCCCTATATAATTACTATTATTACTTATATTTATATAGCATTAGTTTTTTGAAATACCCATCCTGAAGCCAATGTTATCTCATATTAGCCCAGAAATCTGATTAGGTGGTTATAGAATTCTTCATGGGATCGACAACTCTACTCTTTCACTTTATTACTTGTTCGACTAGTGCACTTGCTAGCATTTGAATTTGCTTGTGCCAACATTTTTCGCATCACATAACTTATTCTTAGTTTTCAACGTCATAGATTCTTAGTTTCTAAAATCTTTTGCATGCTCGAATTCTGGTGTCAGAGCCATAAGGTATTAGTTTCTGAAGTTTTTAGTGTTCATATGAATTCTGGCACATGGGTCTTGAATTATTGATTGTTGGTTTGTTAGCGTCTGATTTCTGGTTCAGGAGTCTTGGAAAATAATCTTCTGGAATCTTTAGCATGTCTATATTCTGGTACATGAGTCTCGGAGTTTTAGTTCTGAGTTTTTAGTATTCTTTTGCATCTTGGTCTATGAGTCTTAGAATATCAGTTTTTGCAATTTTGAAGGTTTTATGAATTCTGGTCTATGAGTATATGAGTTTTTATTCTCTGAAATCTTCATTATAGGATGGCTTTTTTTAGTTTATAGTCTCCTGAAGAAAGGTCTATATATTTGAAAGGAGTTATCCATCTAAAAAAATTTCCATTCAAAATGAAATTTCTTTTCTTCGGTCATGGTCGTGGCATCCCTATCATGTGCCTTGACCCATCTATGATATCCCCACTGCCACGTCGTGACATTAGCGTACAAGTGTGAATCTTGCAATCACTGGCCGTGACACCTGAGTCACGGTCGTGAATCTCTCACTAACAAAATTCACACACCCTGCATATGTCGTGATGGCTGTCACAAGAGTGACTCATCAAATCACGATTTGTGACATGCCTGGTCATTGTCGTACCACATCTATGGTCAGCTCTGCACACACTTCAAGGGTCATGATAACTAGTCATGACCATGAGATGTATGAATCAGACCTAAACCGTCATGGGTTGTGACAATTGGTCACGCTTGTGACCATCTTATATCTTGAGTCCTGACCTACTCACAGACCGTGACACTTTGCCACGTTCACGTGCATCACTAAGTCACCTGCTTGTAGGATCTAGATGGCACCAAGAGGGGGGGGGG
>LTAE01005525.1:9041-29812 GCA_001647135.1 Pontederia paniculata
GTGAGAAGACACTCGCCCCCCCCCCCCCCCCAAATCTTAGATGGGTCGGGTTCGCCGCAGTTCATTGCTGTGCTTACACTAAAAAGCTCAAGAGAAAAATAACAGTGTAGCAAGGAAAATTGGCAAAACGTTTTTTTTTTTGTAAGAAAATTGGCAGAACTTTCAAGAATTAATGTCATGAGCTTCAACTATTTAATTTCTAAAAGATCGTAACACATTAACACTGATATCTATTAGGTCTAAGTTTATAATAGTTACAGTTCATCCAGGTTAAACTGAACAAAACTACATGAAGAATCCATATAAATACTGTTCTATCAACATAAATTATACATAGAGAGCAAGTGACGCATATTGATAAGGGGAAAGTAATGCTTGCATTTTTTTTTGTTTCTCTAAGTTTAGTTGCATTTTTTTGTTTCTCCAAGTTTAGTTATTGAACGAGCAACTCAAAAGAAAAAAAAAGGATAACGGAAGAGTAAATCAGAAAGAGCTCTATGAAATAAAAAAATAGGTACATTTAAAAGAGCTATAGCGTTATCTTATGTTACAGTCCAGAAAATGCAATTCAGATATGAGGCATATGTTTTATAAAAGGTTTAAGAAATAAATAAGTTTCAATATTAGAGGAGAAATACAACAATAAACATAACAAACCAATGTCAACAAATATTCTGTAGTTCAAAGTCATCTTTCTCCAGCTATCATGGTTTACACAAATTTGAATGGTTTCATCTCAAATAATGATTAGAATTTTACAAAGAACAAGGCAATACAACCATCCATAAGCTGTCTCTCTCTCTCTCTGAAAGAATGAATGCAAGCATATGCCTACTGGTGCATTTACCGTCTTTCCTCAAATCTCATGCACAGAAGAATGGATAACACAAAAAAAGAAATAAAAGCTGAGGACAAAGGTGGGTAAAACATCAAATGGTAACTTGAAGAATACAAGGCAATAAAGGATAACCTGGAAAGAAGTTTGTCACCTCGAAAAGCTGTCTGGCAATGTAGTTGTTCTGCTGCTGCATTTCCACCTGAGCCCATGCCTATGCAAGAGTTTTCATGTCAATCTCTCAAACAAAGGAGTTCCATTGCCAAACTTACCAATCCAGTATACCAAAAATATACGCAAATAAAACCTAAAGAGAGAAAAATACTTACAAGCCAACTGGCACAGCTTTTTGGGTTGCATTTAGTAGCTTGCTGAAACAAGTACCTTGCCCTCTGAATCCTCTGTCCTCTAGCTTCAAGCAAAGCAAGTGTTTGGTATATGTATTCATTACCACCACAATATCTAAGTCCTTTTGCCAGAAGATTCCTAGCTTTCTTTATGTTTCCTTGTTTGATTTCTAGTACTGCCCAACCATGCCAAGCTGCGACATGCCTCTTGTCAGCAACAGTGGCAGCATCAAATAGTTCTCTTGCTCTTTTGACATTCCCGACCTTATTTTCCAGGACTGCCCAACACTGGGAAAGTGAATTGAACCATCTTAGTAGCTCAAAGTAAAGTAGAAACAAAATGTGGTTCCAATAGCTTCGTTTAGAAATAAGCATCTCAAGCAAATGAGACTGATCATCACTGTGACAGTCTCAAAAGGTAGTAAATCAATACATAAACGTTAATAAATTAAAAAAACGCCAGAAACCTGCCAAATGTAGGAATTCTCTCCTTGTGTTGCTTGACAGCCCCTTTCGTACACCGATCTAGCTTCCACAAATTTGGATTGCTTTGATAAGAGCTTCCCCAAGGCTACATATGGCCTTCCATCTTCGGGCCAAAATGAGATGCACTGGACACATACACAGAGGATGAACAAACACAGGAAACTTCAGAAGATGCATGTACAACTTTATCGTCATCTACATAGCTCAACATAATTGGACAAGTCACATTACATAATGTTATATATAAAAAAGTCGATTAGTTAATTTTAGAGCTAACAACATAAAACGAAGAAGAATTAAGGTCTACTGTCTACAACCTTACGAAGGACCTCCTCGGCTTCTTTGAACTTGAAACTCCTCGTTAGCACCTTGGCGCGATACAAGCCCAACTCCAAGTTGATCGGAAGAGGCCGTTCCCCGGCTCCGGCGCCGATCCCTCCTCCTCCCTCTTCTGCCATTGCCGGCTCGAACATTGGCATGCTCTTCGCGAACCCCGACAGTTCCGTGTCGATCTTGGACGAAGTGGTAGGAGAAGAACCATCCTCTCCCCCCTTATCTCTCTTCCACACCCTCCGCCTCCCGTTGGATTCCGCCAACGACCCAACCGTCGCCCCCTCGTCCTCCGTTCCATCTTTCACCGGCCGCCGGACCACGAGCAAGTTCGAATCATCGACCTCCTCCTCCTGCGCGGCCGAAGCTTCGACCGACACGTCTCCAGAGCGAATTGGGGCGGAGGATGATTTCCTGGAGGCGGCAGCGGGGCATCTGAGGAGGGGACGAGGGGGGAAGAAGCGGACGGAGATGGCGACCGGATTAGGGTTCGGATTTGGGGAGGAGAGTAGACGGGGGAGATGGGAAGAGGACGGTGATGGTGCAGAGGAGAAGAGCCGCATCGTCTTCTTCTTCCTCCTCTTTCTACCGTTTCTTCTCCTTCGTCTGCTACTAATTTGTTCTATTTCTCCATGGAAATGGAAGGGAAGAAACGAAGTTGAAGACTGGATCAAAAGATTACCTTATTGCCCTGTTCATTTTTAGCAAGTCTAAGACGGTATGTAGTTTTTGGGAGTTACTGGAGGACTTTTACGTCAATTCGTAGTTAATATCTCGATGACGCATGAATGAAGAGGCTCAGAAGGAGCCACGTCGTGCGCTCGCTCTATCAAAGTAAAATGGGGTTCGCCCCTCACGTCACAAGACAACTCGGATACGACGAGCTCAAGCCAGCCAACGAGCACAAGCCACATCTAAACTTGTGATGGCATGGATTATGCCACGTGCATCAGAATTTTACCAAAATAACATATAGAAAAAGAAAAGAAATATATTGTTGGTGTATTTGCAATTTGCATGCAGTAATACACAAAAAATGATAAAAATAGAATATTGCTCATTTGTATTGTAAAATAGTTAAAATAAGGTTAAAGAGAGAATATTGCAAGAAGAATAAAAGTAAATAATATAATATGTATTTTATGTGCACATAGTACACAATGTTCATTTAATATAGAATCATTCATTGCCTTTAGAAATAACGTTCAAATTGTATACAACATTTGAAGTTAAAAATGCAACTAATTTCTTTGATATATGAACAGTTGGTTTTAATTTTTAAGTTTTAGTTTTTATTGTTTTTATATTTTATTCAACATCATAGATGTAATTTTTTGGATTTAATGCTTCTGTTGTAAATAAAATAACAATAAATAATAAATGATATTAGAGTTATTAAATTTACGTGACAATATGCGATAAAAATACATTATATATTTTCGATTTATTAAAAAAACAAATAATATTGAAATCATCATCAAATTTGTGTTGCAGCAACACGAATACATTACATATTTCCTATTAGATGCATGATTTTTTCTTGAAAAAAGTAATTGATATTACCATCTTGTTAAAAAAGTTATAAGCTTATGTTTTGATATTTATGTAACATAGTATCTGAAAATTTATAATATTCGAGAAATAATTAAAAAAAATCTCTTATATGTCATCCTTTATAATCATTTTTATTTGGGTGAGGTTGGAATCTCTCCTCAAATTTGAGTTAAACTTATGACTGGTCCTTCAAACACATATGAGGTGCAAGCTTTTTATTTAGATCATCTAATGTATCCCACTTTGATGTATGTGCTTTAATCATATACATAGAATGTGATTCAAATACTTTAATTTATATCTTGTAGAATAAATTATTTTGTCAATGGAGTATCCGAATATTATGAGTAGGATGTCTATACTCCTATTGAATCTCATGTATCACATTCATCTCAAGAAATTCTCTTTTTTTGTCCTTAAATTTAAACGATTACTTAATCCAGAGATTAAATTTTTCCTTTTAAGAAAAACTATACATACACGTACTCTAATCTTTTTCAATATTTATCTATGATGTAACATCCCCAAAAGCATATCATATCATGTGGTAAACTACTCTTTCGAAGAAACTACGACATTTATACTTTTCTTAACTTTATCGTTAACCATTTGATTAGTCAACATAATGCAAAATAAATAAAAAGTTCAAAACTAAGACTCTTTCATAAAATACAAAAATCGTGTGAAAGTCTAAGCAATTGTGGTGTTTTATACATACTATCATAAAAATAATACAACTATATGAAAAATTAAAAGAAGACACCTAAACTTAGGATCACTAGCTCACATGCGAGCAACATTCATCACGAGCATCAATCGCCACATGCGCCACCAACTAGCATGTCACTGCAGATTACTCACATGCATGATTCAAAGCAGATGAGACAATTTTGGCATAAGCTATAAAGCTCAATATGTAATGCATACAAAAAATACAACTTTCATAACAAAATAAAAGCATGGGGACTATGCTAAGATAATATCATAAAAATAATCAAATATAAAAAATTCTCAATCATTCACTATTTGTGCAATCTTACTCATCATTAATGCTTTACTTTCATATTTTCATTATCTTTTCTTATTTTACTTGCATACTTTGCATGATTAGATAATATGTGAGGAATAAGCTATTATAGATAGTCAAATATCAAATATTCATCTATCATCATTCATTAATCATCTTTTCTTTATAATGTTTTCCTTACTTTTCATTCATCATTTCTTTCTTTCTTTCATATCATTCATCATATAGTGCTTCCAATGTTATGATCAATGCAATATCTAATCTAAGTAGATTATCTCATTATCTTTAACTTATCTCATTAATGATTTTGAGGGTCTTTTTAGGGTGAGTTTGAAGGATTCATGAGTCTTTGGAGGTCTCGTCAATAAGTCAGTGGGGATACACAAGCCACGACCCGAAATGATGCTCGAGAATTATTTTTTGTTGCGAGGCGGAGAGAATATTAAGCAACAAAAACTAGATAGCAGTTATTCTACTAGTCCTCATCGGTGATAGCGTTGTCGCTCCCAACTTTAACAATGCATGACGACCTCATAATTAGTTTAGTGAATATGGTTGATCTTACCTTGTTCATATGTTAGTATTTAATATTCCGAAAAGCTCTACCATCATTTATCACATGGAAATTTTCAATAATGGAAGGGGGAGCAGAGCGCCTTTGTCTTTCCGGAGTATAAACCTACAAGGGCTCTTTCACGGCCCGTGAAAGGCTTTTCTTCATGATCGTGACATAGGTGTTCACAAGCGTGAATGAGCCTTCACGACCATTACTGAGAGATAATTTCTCGCATCTACTTCACAGCCCATGATAATGCACTCATGGCCATGAGTTCCAGTTTCACAAACGTGATGTTCAGTTCATGGTTGTGACCGAAGACTCGATCTCTTCTCTTCAACTTCACGACTTGTGACAATACATTCACGGGCATTGTCGAAGACGTGGCATCTCACATGATGGCTTCATGAGCGTGAAATATAGTTTCATGATCATGATTGAAGATGCGAGATGTCTTCATGGGCGTGAAATCCAATTTCATGGTCGTGATGACAATGCACGTTAACTCCGCTACTTCAAATTTCCTTTTCCTTTTATCTTTCTTTTCTTTTTTGCATGAAAAATCCCACATGAATTTGTACCAAAAAGTTAACATATCAAAACTTCATAATTGTGGTTATAAACTAGTTCTATTTAGGGCAAAAGTCTAGCATGCGATTATCTATCATGAGAGACATATCTAAAGGTATCCGTCTATGTAGATATTTTTTTGTAGGGCTTGTTTTCGTTCATTCTTTGGTTCCTTCTAATCTTCACATTCGTTCCCTTAAACCTCGTATTGTTGTTCTTCTTCATGTTCTCCTAATGGAATTTTGGCATAAGTTTAGGAGAGAGAAAAAGGAGAGAAGGAGAAAACATGAGGGAGGAAGAGAGAGAATTCTTACCTAAGCACTTGGGAGAGAAGAAGAAGAGAGAATAGGGGGAGGGATCATACGGCTATGGCTTGAAAGAAGGAGAGAATAAGAATTGTGAGGGCTCTTACACTCTTAAGGTCTATTTATAAGGCTTTCAAATGACTTCATCTAAGTTTAAAATGAATAAGACTCTATTATTTAAATCTAAGTTAGAGTTCATCTAAAAATATTAATATTTAATTAATTTTGATTTAATTAAAAATGTGAGTGTTACAATATAAACCTCTTATAAAAAATTCATCCTCAAATTTAGGAGAGATAGAAACTTATCAAAAAGTGTGGGAACTTATTGCGTATCTATAACTTTAATTCTCAGGTTGCTTCATTGTCCTAGTGCCGACTTCACACTGCTTTGACCAACATGACATTTTTGTTGCTTGGGTGTTGCAAGCGATGCTCCAAGATCTTCACTATGTACTCTTCATAGACTAGTTCCTCCTTCAGATTTGGTTCTTCAATTTGGATCATATTGACATTGTCGTGATGATACTTCATGAGTATGGAGACATGAAAGACATTATGCACACACTCATAGGAAGATGATAGTGTCAATCTACATGCTCCTTCGTCAGCTCTAACACATCGAATGTACCAACACATTGAAGGCTAAGCTTGCCTCTCTTATTGAACCTTATGATGTCTTTGGTGAGAGAGACTTTCAACGTCACTATATCTCCAACCTTGAAGATTTGTTTGCGGTGTCCCTTGTTAGCACATATCTTTTGTCAACTTTGTGCAACTTCCATTCTCCTTCTTATCAGGTCGACTTTATTTGTGTATTCTTGTATCACCTCTAGGCCCAACAACTTTCGCTCACCCACCTCACTCCATCATGTTGGCGACCGGAATGACCTTCCATACAAGGCTTCAAAAGTGGTCATGTCTATGTTGGAGTGATAATTGTTGTTGTACAAAACTTTATCAATGATAGATGGTCATCTTAGTTGTCATGTCAATCCAACATGCATGCTTATAGCATATCCTTCAACATTTGGATTGTCCTCTCAGATTGTCCATCAATATATGAATGAAATGTCGTGCTATAACTTAGCCTTGTCCAACAAGAGTCTTGGAAACTCCTTTAGAACCTAGTTGGGAACCTAGGATATTTATCTAACACAATAGAGATTGGGATCCCATATAATTTAATGATCTTCCAAACATATAAATCTATCAGACTTTCCACTGACTACTTCTATTTTATATGGAGGAAATGTGCAGACTTGGTCAGTCTCTCCACTACTATCCATATAGCATCATGTTTTCTCTTCGATCTAGGTAGGCTGGTTCACAAGGTCCATTGTAGTATGCCCCCATTTCTATTTCGAGATGTTCAAGTGTTTGAGCATACTATATGGCCTATGGTGTTTAATCTTTATTTGCTAGCATACGATGCATCTGGATACATACTTAATAATTTTTTCTTCATATTATTCCAACAGAAGGTCCTTTGTAAGTTCTTGTACATTTTGGTACTTTGATGGATGATAAACTCAGACTTGTGACACTCATCCAATATCTCTCTTTTAAGTGCAATATTATTGGGAACTCATAAACAACATCGATATTTGATTCTTCCATTCACAAACATGATGGAGTCCTTTGATTCATAGTTGCACCTCTTAACCATGTGATTATACTTTGCATCCTCTAATGGATCATTAAATATCCTGTTCACAAAATCCACTTGTATTTAGTGAACCGTCAGCATCGCCTCCACTCATGCTAGGTCTCGAGGTTCCATTGAATGATGTCCTTCATGTGACTTCATTTGTGTACTTTTAGGCACCTCCTGCGCCAGAAGCTCACACTTCGGGTGTCACTTCTGGCGGTTAGCTTCTTACCAATTTTTACTCAAGGCATCAACAATTGAGTTGACCTTTCTTGTGTGATATTCGATGGTGAATTTGTAGTCATTTAAGAACTTGATCTATCTTCGTTGTCTCATATTTTAGTCTCATCACGAGAAGATACATTTCAAACTCTTGTGATCAATGACGACCTCAAATGTCTCGGCGTATAGATAATGTCTCCAAATTTTCAAAGTGAAGACCATTGTTGCCAACTCGAGGTCGTGCGTGAGATAATTCACCTTATGCTTCTTGAGTTACCTTGATACATATGCCATGATCTTGCCATGTTGCATGAGTAAACATCTGAGACCTATTTCGTAGGCGTCCTTGTACACCACATATCCATCATCCCCAAAAGAATGACGAGTATTGATGTCGTTGCCAACCGAGTCTTCAACTCCTAAAAACTCTATTTGCACTACTTAGACTAGATGAACTTCATTCATTTTCGTGTTAAGTTCGTCAATAGACGTAATCTTGGAGAAATCCTTAATAAATATCATATAGTATCCTACAAGTCTCAAGAAAATTATGAATTTCTTCAACGTTCTTTGGTAGTGCCCAATTGGAAACTACATTCACCTTAGCAGGGCTGTCGTGATCTTTTACTTTGATATTATATGTCTAAGGAACATAATCTTGTCCAATTAGAACTTGCACTTTGACAATTTTGCGTACAATTGATGTTGTCGCAAAATTTTTTGCACGATTTTGAGATGTTCGTTGTGATTCTCTAAGCTCGCCAAATAAATCAAAATGTTGTCAACAAAGACGATGACGAATTGATCCAAGTAGGGTATGAACATCATATTCATAAAGATCCATGAACGTTGTATGTGCATTCGCCAATCTGAATAACATTTCATTTTAAAAAGAACTAGTCTTTTTTTTTAAGTTATCATTCGTGTGTAATCAATCAAAACTTATTTTTTTATTGAGTAACCATTTTTAAATTAAAGAAGTGAATTGAATGAAGGATAAATTATTTATCCTCTGATTCATTTTCTAACTATATATTTTTCTTTCCTTTTTCCTCCTAGTAATTAATTTTTTTCGGTCCGATAGTCCTTTTATATTATATATCATTGATCACATTTTTTACTTCGAGATTTTGATTCAAAGAGTACCATTTTAATCAAGATCGCAACATGATACTGCACTGCTGCTCCAACAAACTGAAGTGCACCCGTCAGATGCTGAACCAACGGCCGTCCAATTTCTAGTGTCAAAATAGTAAATAAGGCACAAAATTTAGGGACTTCCATGTCAATAAAATGTCTAAACCCTAATTTCAAGTGGAAAAGCCGATTTATAAGCGAAGAGTTCCGGAGGCGGCGGTTCTGTGAAAGCAGGAGGCCATCGGAGGAGTCGCATTTGGAGGAGGTCGGCGGCGGCAGAGAAGATGGTGAAGTTTCTTAAGCCCAACAAGGCGGTAATCGTCCTCCAAGGGCGCTACGCCGGCAGGAAAGCGGTGATCGTGAGGGCCTTCGACGAGGGCACGCGCGACCGCCCCTATGGCCACTGCCTGGTCGCCGGGATCTCCAAGTACCCAAAGAAGGTGAAGTGATCCGCAAGGACTCGGCAAAGAAGACCGCGAAGAAGTCCCGCGTCAAGGCCTTCGTCAAGCTGGTCAACTACACCCACATCATGCCCACCCGCTACACCCTCGACGTCGATCTCAAGGACGCCGTCTCCGTTGACGCCCTTCAGACCAGGGACAAGAAGGTTGCCGCGGCCGAGGAGGTCAAGACCCGCTTCGAGGAGCGCTTCAAGACCGGCAAGAACAGGTGGTTCTTCACCAAGCTCAGGTTCTAATCGTGTTTCACTTTTCCATCAGTGGATCAGGGGTAATGGGGGCATTATTGTTCCGTTTTTGTTAGATTTGAACTGTGAAATATCTCGAGTACTTTTGATCTATCTAGCAGACTTTTGACATTGTTCCTGAGTGTCTGTTACAGAGATTTTGATTTAAAATGAATCTGGTGCTGATAACGTGTGACAAAACAACGAAAAATGTTGTTTTTATCTTTTGTTTCTTTTATAATGCATTGATAGTAGACAAATTTCTTGTGTGGTTTGTAAACTTGTTGGATCTGGGGATGTGTTATATCGTAGACCTTCCTTAGATTCATGGGACTCATGAAATTACATCTAGTTTTTTTATGATCCCTGTTGGAGAAAAAATAAACTTTTAGGGGTCCAATGATGGCATGGAATCTTTGAGACCTGACTCAATTTGTTGTGATGACAAGTACAAGCATAACTGTCTGAGGACCCATTTCCAAAAGAACAGGTCATTTCCTTCCTACAGAGTTCTAATCTCATTTTCATGTTTCTAATCCCTTGCATTGCCATGTAAATGGAATAAGGGTCTATCCATGACTAAAAGATCCTCGTACTCGTATAAGTTAATGTCATGGATTCATAGTTTGTTGACGTCAATGGGTTTTAGGCCTTAAAGAACACATATTCATATGGCGGGTGATAGGATTATTGGAAGTTTAAGGAATTATCATTAGATTGAGCAAAAAAAAAGATTGATTGTTGTCTCTTTTTCATATTAGTTTGATTTCAAATCTACCCAGAAAATAGGTCCTAAGAAAATAATGATAATTAAAATTTTCAGGATTCATGCTCTCTCAAGTCTTCATGACACCACAATGCATGATTGAATCTCTTATGTGACTTTCTCTAGAAATAATCTTTTCACATTAAAATAATATTATATTAAATTATTTGGCCCAATTACATTATCTTATTCACTTTGTTTTGTCTCTTATAGGCAATCCAGATTGCTTATAATTTTTTTTCCATATTTGATCTTTAAAATTTTATTTAACTAAATGATTAGTCAATTAATAACATAATATTTTATTAATTAGTGTAATTATTATTAATCATTATAGTTATATTTTTATCATTAAAAGATTATTGTTATTATTTCTATTAATTTGAATATCAACATTATTAATTAATTATACTTTTTTGTATATTCGAAATAATAAACAATTAATTATTAACTATTTTGATATAATAATATTATTAATTTATTATTAATTTTAGATAATTGTATACTGTTTATTTTATATATTTGTTTGTTGGATGTATAAATTTTATGAGTTTAGGTATATGTTTGTAATTCAAGTTTCACATAATTTAAATTAAATTTATAAACTTAACTCTATTATTTAAGAGTATTTTGATAAAAAAATATTATTTATTTTTTATAATGAATAAAATAATAAATATTGTCATGCACATTGCTTATGCGTATTAAACAAATTAATGTATTAAACAAATTAATATACATCGTTGATAATTTAATTAGTGACAATTTATGAATAGCAAATTTTAGAAAACAAAGTGCAAAAACCAAAATGGCCTGGGTTCTGCAAGGAAGCTTGACCTTTTCCTTTAGCTGTGATGTGCTTAATATGATGTGTGTGGTGCTTAATAAGATGATAATATTCTTTCTCAGGGCATGAAAATATTTATTTGAATAGCTCATTTTGATAGGAGGTGATTAGAGAAATAGAGCAGATGTTAAGTATTTAACTTTTGTTTTCTTATTCTGAAAAAAAAATAACTTTTATCTTATTTCATAATCTGTATCTTTTTCTGTAGTAAAAATTTAATATGCTTTTTTTAACTCAATTTGTTACTGATGCAATAAAAAAATCAAGTAAAATCTTCATTGAATTTTTTTCCAGCCCAAAAATTGCTTTGGCATTTCGTGCTTCAAGTTTCTCGCGTTTATGGTCATTGCAGTTTCATAACAGATGACGCTTCAACCAAAATGCCATCTAAATTTGTGCATATTCTATGTTTTTCTGGGTCAATAGGTAAAACATCCATATTAAAAAAAACTATTAGTATTTTTCCTTGAAACTTCCTGTGGTTACATTTTAGGACATCTCGCCGTTAGCTCTTTGAACAAATCAATCATTGATTATAATGTTTATTATTTTTATTTTGGTTAAATGAAATGCCATTACTTTGATGATGTGGTAAAAGAAAGGGTGATGAAAAAATTACAGAGAATCCCGCCACATGTGTGATTGTATGGTACTCATAGAAACTACTCCAACCCAAAACTTGAATACATAAAATGTCATGCAACTGTTGATGAAGTCACCTTGATCTCTTGTTCTGGAGCTGAGCTCCATCGTATATTCGTATTCCTAATGGTACAAACAAATACAATAAAGAGTTTATGTTGATATAGTTCCACAACATCAATTTGTATCCATCTTTTTTTTTTCATTTTACTTCTAAGCTGTAATGTGGGAATTTTTTCTAATATATTTATTACATCAACTTTCTCTTTTTATATCATGGAAATACAAGTTATTTGGGGTTAAGAAATTATAGATAAACATGTTCATTCTTAAAATTCAAGTTTAAAAACTATAACCCTTAAAATAAACATAAAAAAAATTTGATGTTATATTATATATCAAGTTGTTTTATTACATGCATTTCATAATTCAATGTTTTATTTTATCATATGCTGCATCAAAAGTTATACATTTGTATAAATGATCACTATAAAAATAGTTTAAACTTAAAATTGATTTTTGTCTTTATCCAAACCCAAAGTCATGCAGTCCATTTTAGTTCAAGAAAATAGGTGGATTATTGAAAACTATGATCCGAACAGCCCAATAAGCAAGAAATATAATATAAAAATACATGAGCAAATAAATAATTTAATGCTTGTAGGAGTATAAATGTATAACACTCGCTACACCAATTGAAATCAAATCTTAATACTTCAAAAGTACAATCCAATAAGGGATGATAATAATATAATAATATGAAAATATTGTAGGATCAGGATGACATCAAGAGGGGAGAATGTGAATTGGTCTATTAAAACTTTTGCTATTTTTACTATGTTAGAGTAGTCTAATCACCGGAAGCACATAGATGTGAATATAAACAATTAGAGAGAAGAGAGAGCAGAGAAAAATAAACAAACGAGGTTCGGCCAAACTCTTAGTCTACGTTTCGCTCCGATTTTTTCGAACTCGAGACCTCCGGAGATCACTAACTCCTTCAAGGGCGAGGGCTCCCTTACAACTTCTCCTTTTTGTTCTAGAGGACAAAGAGACAACCTCTTACAGTTCTCTCCCGAACTCACAATCCATTCTATTCTAGATTCTTCACTCGAATCGCAGAAGGGGAACTAAGACTTTCTATCGCTCAATTCTCTCACTGAATATTTTGCCAAAGTTATTTCTGGGATTACAATATATACTCTGCACTAGCGACCTAATTTCCTCACTCAGATAGTCGTTAATGCAAATACAATACATTCACCTACCCCTCGGTCGCCCATTGCTCCTGCCTCAATCGATCGCTGCTCTGATGAAGTCTCCACTTGAACTGTCGCCTGGTGCTTCGGTCATCCATCGCTCACCCTCGGGCGTCCACAAGTTCAACTGTTGAAGCCTTTGTCCCTCAATCAAGCTCCTTCGATCGTCCGTCGATCCTTTGGCCGACCGATCTTGACGTGAGTACCTCTCTTCAACTGATCTCTGGTCGCTCGTTGATTCCACTTCAGCCTCTTGGATGCCCACTCCAGTTGAAGAGTGTGGTCAAGTTCCTTCGATCGTCCACGCTTCATCTTCGGTTGACCGATCTTGACCTCCTCGAGCTTCCACTCATCTTTGGTCGTTCGTTAAGTTCAATTCAGCTTCATGGACGTTCATTCTCGAGTGAAACCATCTGTCAAGCTCCTTCGGTCGTTCGCCACCACCTGTGGCCGACCGATCTTGACTTGTCCCACCGTCTTCAACTGCTCTTGTCGTCCATTGATTGCACTTAAGCTTCCTAGACGCTCACTTCTGGAGTTGAAGACACTCGTCAAGCTTCCTGATCGTCCGTCACCACCTGTGGTCGACCTACTTGGCATCATGTCATCCTTATTCTTCAACTGCTCTGGTCGCCCACTGATTGCATTTCACTCACCCGGACGTCCACTTTTGAAGTTGAAGACCTGTCAAGATCCTTCGGTCGCCCGCGACACCTTCGGTCGACCGACTTGACCTTTGCCATAACCTCTGACACACCTTTGGTCGCTCACTTATTCTCCCTAAATCCTTCGGGCGTCTGCAACTCCTCATTGTGGATACTTCGGGTGTCCGCTCATTCCACACTGAGATCCTCGGGCGTCTGCTCCCTCTTCTGTCAGTAGTTTGGTCGTCTGCTCACTTCCCAATGAGATCCTCGGACGCCCGCCAAATCTTCCTCTAACAGGTCTCGGACGTCCGCTCATTTTCATTGGAACCTTCGGACGTTCATTCTCATCTCCTAACATTCTTTGGACGTCCACTAACACCTCGCCAAATTCCTTGGGCGTCCATTCCTTCTCTTGTTAGATATCTTGGTCGACTTTTGCTTTGTCTCTTCAGCCTTCGGACGACCTCTGACACTTCATCGGTCATCCGCTCATCCTGCGGTCGTCCGATCTCCAACCTCCATCAGTTCTGACAAACTCATGGACGCCAGCTTGTCTTCTCACCAAGACCCCGGACGACCTTTGTCTTCGCCTGATGTCCATCAGTCGTCTGCACTTCATCTACGATCGACCAATCTCTTGTCTGTCATCTGCTTTGGTCATTCGTTGCTTCTACACTAGAGCCTTCGGACGTCCACTCCAGCCTTGGTAATAATCTGGTCGTCCACTGTCTTCACCCTGACACCTTTGGACGTCCACTGCCTTCAACCTCAGATCTTCGGTCGTCCACTCTTCAGCTTCGGACGACCTCTCCGCTTAGCTAAGAACCTTCTTAGACTAGTCTCTTCACTGGGCGTCCACTTCTCCTTGGTCCGCCCGTTCTCCATCCTCTGGGTTATAAGTGTGATACTTTCGGTCGCCCACTGTTCATCATTGGGCGACCTCTCTTTTTCAGCCCATCTCTGTGGTCGTCCACTCTATATCTCTGGTCGACCGTTCAACCTTTGACTCCTCTTCACATGCATTACCCTTCAATATTGATCGATCACTTCATCTGTTTAGGACGACCACTGCACCCTAAAATTCTTCTGATATGTCTTTTGTGTGCATAGGTCATCCGTTCTTTAACTTTGGTCAAACTATCATATTCTGAACCTGAATATCTGGTTTCAGAAATCAGCTCAACAAGTTCATTAGTTCAAGACTAAGTTCTCTCACAAATTTGTGATCATCAAAACAATCTCGGGATCCTAAATTCAACAAATACAATACAACTTGATATTCAACTCATAATATTAACAAATTTTCTTTACTTATGGAAAGATATCCATTCATGCTTGAAAGGGTTATCACGTCAGTTAGGACAATTCGGACCCATCATAACAAAGATCACGCCATTTTTTAAGTGATAGTAGTACAAAATATCAAGATACAAAGATTGACAAGATAATAGAGTTCAACATGCAATGTAATTTCAAGACAAAAATATATATTATATTAAGAAACAAATCTAATTACAAATATCTTGACAATTCGATCATGAGAAAAGAAGTGTATCAAATTACAAAAACTCACAACAAAAGGCTTACATTATGCTAATAAATTGCTCAAATTACAAAAACTCACAACAAAAGGCTTACATTATGCTAATAAATTGCTCGAGACATGATAGACCATCAATGAATATATTTATGTGTTTTGAAAAGTTGGAGATCATATAAGAAAAATTGCAACATCAAACAATCATGGTCAATAGTTTGAGCTTCCGTCTTTTAACTTCCTCTAAAATTTACTTTTTTTAACAAGTAGTAATAGAATTCTTTTTATTCCAACTTAGATCGATTTTACCTTTCATGGTTAGTAAAAAATAAAGCTAAAGTGGTCAAAATGATCATTTTACTTCATATAAGTGATAAATATGATAAATGCATATAAAAGGATATGTCCTCCGTGTGTTTTCACTTGATTTGAACTTTTGAATTAAGATTGCAACAAGTTAAATAATTTTAAGCTATCAAATAGTTGTCGCAACAAGTTAAATAATTTTAAGCTATCAAATAGTTGTTTTCAACTAAATTTTATCTCAGGGCCTAAGTCATTTTAGACATTAGCTCTTTTTTCAAATAATAATTAAGTATCTTATGTGTTTAACCTTTATAAGTAATTAAATATTTATCATCCATATGCATATTATTGAATTAAGCATAAGAAATTAAATTATGCATAAACATGTATATTAATCATGAGCATATATATTAGATACGAGATGTCAGAGTTTCTCTCCTACTAAAAAAATGATCCTCTAAATTAACTTACATTATATGTTAAAGAGATGAGGATGTCTCTTTTTCATTTCTATCTATTATTATCAAGTTGCTTCTTGTTCTAAACGGTTCCTCTATACCACTTTAGACAAAATGGTAACACTCTATTTCTTGAAGTCTTTTCACTTTTGTTTATGATCTAAATTGATTCATCCACATATGATAAATTTTTACGAATTTTTATTGGTTGATAGTTGATAACATGAGAAGAATCATGCTAATATTTCTCAAAGTTGATACAAGAAAGACATGAACATGAGATACTTCAAGGATATGCCGGTTTGCCAACTTTTCAGAAATTTTAAAAGGACAATAAGTTTGGGATTTAACTTTTCTTTCTTTCGAAATCCTAAAATGCCTTTCAAATAAGATATTTTAAGAAGTACAAAATCTCCAACCTCAAATTGTAAATCTCTTCTTCGATTGTCTGCAAAATATTTCCCATAATGAGCAAATTCTAATATCTCCTTTAGCAGCTGAATCTTTTTTGTCGTCTCCTAGACATTGTTGGGTCCCATAATATTTGACAACTTTCTCTCTCCTATTTCTACATAACATATCGAAGATCGACATTTTCTTTCATAATAAAATTTCATAAGGTGTGATCTAAATACTAAAATGATAATTATTATTATAAACAAATTCAATTAAAGAAAGATGGTCATCCCAATTACCTTTAATATCTATTATACAAGCTTTTAACATATATTCTAATGTGTGAGTCAAATGTAGTACTAAATTTGATTATCGTACCCATTGCTTCTTGTAAAGCACCTCAAAATTTAAAAAGGAATCTTAAATCTCTGCGAGGGATAATACTATTGAAACACCATTTAAGTTTATTATCTCCTTGATCTATAATTTAGCTAATCTATCTAAAGATTAAGTCATCTTTATTGATAAGAAATGAGCATATTTAGTCAACTTATCGACAATAACCCATATTAGTTCATGATTGTTAGATGTTCTTGGCAAATTCGAAACAAAATTCATACTGATATATTCTCATTTCTACTTGGGAATATATAAACGTCGTAGTAAACTTGAAGATTTCTAGTATTCCATTTTTACTTGTTGGCACACAAGACATTTAGATACACACCAAGCTATTTCTCTTTTCATTTTATGTCATCGATAAGTACTTCTCAAATCTTTATACATCTTGGCACTATCAGGATGAATGATATATTTGGACTTATTAACCTCAACCTAATCTTTGTCTTTTCACCCTCAAGATTTCTTGAAAATATAATACCTTACATTGAATCTTACTATATCATTCTCACCTAATTGGCAATCCGTCTTTGATCTGCTCTTCATTTATGTAATTATAGATGTAACTCTGAAATCATGTTGTTGCTCTTCTTTAATTCTCTTTATCAAAGTATATTAATTTTTCATGGTTGAAGTAGTCAATGCTTGTTTATTTGTTTAATTTTAACATTTAAAAATCTAAATTCTTCCAACAATCTCCAATTCCTTATTAGCAAGTGAGATATATAAGTTATTGATTTTCTACTTAGTCCATCAGCTATTACATTAGCTTTTCTAGGATGATAATGAATTTGATAATTGTAATATTTCGTAATGTCTATTCATCTTCTTTGTCTCATATTCAATTTTTCTGCGAAACCAAATACTTCAAACTCTTATGATCTTGTAGTTGTTAAATAATTGTCCATATAAATAACATCTCCAAATTTTTACTGCAAAGATAAACACAATCAAGTCTAGATCTTGAGCAGAATAGTTCTTCTCTTGTGCTCAATTATCTTAAGAAATAAGCAATTACTTTATTATTTTACATCAGATGACATCCTACACCTTTGTCAGAAGCATCATTGTACATCACAAATTCATCTCCTCTTCAAAAAATGCATAAAATTAGTGAATTGTTGTCTTTGCTTCACCTATTGAAAACTAATATCACATTCTTGAGTTCGTTCAAATTTCACATTTATTTGTGACTCAGTTTGGTTAAAGGTCCTGCCATTTTTTAAAACCCTTCAATAAATCTTCTATAATATTCAGCAAATTGTAGGAAACTTCTAATTTTTGCAACATTTTATTGATTTTGACCAATCAACTAAAGCTTTAATCTTTTTATGATTTACAGATATTTCTTTTTCAGATATTTTATGACCTAAGAAAGACACTTCTTTTAGTCAAAATTCACACTTTGCATAAAGTTTCTTATTTTGTAATGTTTGTAATATTATTCGTAGGCACTCTTCATGCTCTATAATACTTTTGGAATATACCAAGATGTTATCAATCATAAACTTTTCCAAATAAGGTTGAAAAATTTTATTCTTTAAATTTATGAAAACAATAGGTGCATCTGTTACACCTAAAGACATCACTAGAAATTTATAGTGACTTAACGAGTTTAAAAGTTATTTTGAAAATATTTTTTTCTTGATATTTAATTGATGATAATTTGACCTCAAATCTATGTTGGAGAATACTTATGCACCTTTTAATCGGTCAAACAAATCATCAATTGGAGGAGATGAATATTTATTTTTGATAGTCACTTGATTCAATTGTCTATAGTCAATACAAAATCTCAATGTATCATCTTTCTTCTTCATAAATAAGACGAGAACACCCCAAGAAGATACATTAGGATGAATAAATCTTTTTTTTTTCTAGTAGTTCTTGCAACTATTTCTTTAGTTATGCTAACTCTATAATTGATATTCTATAAGGAAATTTTGATATTTGTATCGTTCTTAGTAGAAAATTAATAGAGAATTCAACTTCTTTATGAGGTAACAAACCCAAAAGTTCATCTAGAACACTCTAGAAAATTCTTTTATAATTGGAACATCACCCAGTTGTATCTTTTCTTTTCAATGTTCCAATATGC
Organism: Pontederia paniculata; assembly: GCA_001647135.1. Lineage (NCBI taxonomy): Eukaryota > Viridiplantae > Streptophyta > Magnoliopsida > Commelinales > Pontederiaceae > Pontederia > Pontederia paniculata. The sequence continues at coordinate 28,102 of LTAE01005525.1, forward strand.
AAGCTATATATCCTTGACATCCCTTTCTTAAAAATTGGTTTGCACGAAGGGCAGACATGAAATAATGGAGGAAATCATTTTTGTAAAATTTATTGGTGGGTAGTCAAAAGCATCCAAAGTGATAATCTTTCGATAATAGTCAACAATTGCATTATAAGAGGATAACCAGTCACGATGATATCAAAGTCATAAATATTTAAAAAACTCAAATTTCAAAAAAAAATAATTTGATGGATATGACATGAATTGTATATAATATCAGTGTTTAGAGAATTATCAATAAGTGCATAAACAACAAACAATTACTTAGAAATTTTGATTTATTTTCAAATAAGATATAATGATAGGTAAACAATAGAAAGTGTTGAAACATAAGCAATCAACACATTGACAGATTTATTAAAAAAATGAAAACTATATTATTTTTATATGATATTTGAATAATTAATATTAAATATCATGAGAAAAAAATACTTTACATATTATTTGTTCCTTAATTCTTTTTGCCCGTTGACCTCACACCTCACCTCAGGTTAATTTTTACAAGAATCTCTCTAACTATACATTTTTATCCAATATTGTCCACCAGTAACTTTTATCTTGATATGAATAGCACATCATATTTGATTATTTTGCCCAAGGTCATATGACTCATATAAGAAAGACACAAAGAAATCATATGATTGTCACGACACGATCGAATTGGGTGATTGATCATCAATTAATAACGAGTCGACTAACCAACGAGATGAGGGGATTGGAAGCGATAAAACATTATGGTGAGCGATAAGGAGGTGAAGAAATTTGTGGTAAGAAATATTTTATTATGTAACAAAGAAAATTTAAAGGATAAAAATATTATAAAGATAATTGCAACTACACATCGTCCATCACTAGCTATAAAGCAAATTATTATTTTAAAAAACATGAACTCAGAATTTTGAATTGCCGTGATAAAAAACTAATTCAATTAATTAACACACGAAGGTTGATAAGTATCATAATATCCAACCTTAGAAATATAATTACAGGAAGAATACAAAAGTTTGAGAAAATTGTATAAAAAGTTTAAATTTTTATGTTTGTTGTAAATATAACTTAAACTTCTATTTATTGGATAAAAAAATATTAACTTTTATATTTATTATAAAATTCAATTTAAACTTTTTTTATGAAATAAAAATGCACAGGCTTTCAATGTTTTCTCATATCTAATCTCATATGAGTTTGATGTGGTAAATTCATATGGATAAATCGATATTATATATAATATTATATATATTAAAAATATATATATAATTGACACTACAAGAATATGACGGATTAGCGACAAACGTTTAGCGACAAACGTTTAGCGACAGAACTACCTGTTGCTAATCTGTCGCTAATGGCGACAATCTAACGACAACATAGCGATAACTTTAGTTGACCTTTTTTTTAAAAAAATATAAAAATTGCGACAAACTAGCGATAGAATTGGCGACAGAATTGTTTCGCCGTTAACAGAGACATAATTGACGACAGTTTAGGACATATTTTCTGTCGCTAATTCCAGTGCCCTAAAAACCCCCTCGCCTCAATTTATTTTATTTGTGTTTTTGTTTTATTCAACCCGCCGCCCGCTTCGCTCCTCGTCGTCCGCCCTCATCGCCGCCCGCCGCGTTTGCTGTCCGGCCACACTATCCGTTCGCCGCCGCCCGCGCCTTCGCCC
>LTAE01005526.1:0-23413 GCA_001647135.1 Pontederia paniculata
ACCCTCCCTCTTGGTGCCATCTAGATCCTACAAGAGGTTTCCTAGAGGACGAAGAGGGGGAGGTGGGGGTTCGGGTGGGGGTGCCATGGCTCTCACTTTAGGAACATGTTTTGGGATGCATAAATAAATGACACTCATTTGATACATGTATATTGTTAGTTGTGCACATACTACTTGATGACACTCATTTGATACATGTATCGCTAGATTGAATGAGATGATAATTAAAAATACATGCAAATTATTCGCATGGAAACGAGTGCTTCAGCACTAAAGAACATTCTGCTGGGTTGTTGCATCTTAATGTCCATTCTTACTACAATACAAGAAAACAACTAGAAACTTTATGGTGATATAATATCTCTCTTAATTTATGTTGGAATTTGTGAAAAAAAATATATTCACCATAAATTGGTATAGAAAATGATATTGAGCATGAAAATATATTATCGATGTCCAGAAGTGCACATTATTGATTTATCAAATGGTAAGTAGCAAAACTAAAAATAAATTTTACGTGACGACGCTCAATTATTTGATGAGGTTGGGGATATTGACCCAAACGAAAAAGATAAGGTTGACTTAAATGAAGAAGATGACTCATCGAAGATGAATATAAAACTTTATAATTTTCAGCATATGAATATGGATCATATTATAATTATGAAAATAATGAATAATTATTTTTTAGTATTTTTTATATGTATTAAATTTGCATTTGTATTAAAGAATCGTATTTCGTATTTGTATTAGTTAGTGATGCATTTTCATAAAGTTGATGAATTATCTCACCGCTCGTCCTCACTAAACTTAATTTATAATGTCATTTTTTATATGATCTATTTATCTTCTTGTGAGTGTCTTATCATTAGTGTCATTTTTGTGTGTTACTAAACCTTCGTAATCATCTTTATTGTTTCTTGAAATATTTTTTTATTGATTAAAAAACCTCCAAATATTAGAAATTGATTCCTTAGTTACGAACATCATTCTCCTCAATCTTTAAATGAAGATGCAACACAATAATTTTAATAAATGCATATTTGTATTATATATTATTTAAACTTCATATTGTTTCTTTTTGCAAATATTTTCAGCATTTTGAAAAGGGAAGAAAAAAAGGCAAAGGGAATGTTGTTGCATCATGTTGTTGTCTCACTAATGGTATTGAAAAGAAACATAAAATCTATCACGAGGCATCCGAATATTAGAAAGATGAGTCGTTGGAAGTCACATATATGTGATATTGTTGCTATACTGACACACTTACCAATCGATTATGTTCGAAATGTTAGTATATTTAAAATATATTTGCATCCCAATAGATATTCAGCGTAACTTAAATATTTGTTACTATAAATTTATTTCTACGTCGATTTAATTTTTTAATGTGTAAGTTTATGCCTTCCAAACATGTCGTTGTTATTTTTACTAAAGTTATTCGACAAAGGTACAATCAATCTTGGCTTTTCTGAAAACAAATACATAGACAAATGTGATTTTAAAGTTTTCATATTTATTTTATAATTTGATGTAACTTGAATAATATAATTTATATTCTAACTCGTTAATTTTTGAAGATTGATGTTTGGTGGATGTCGAGTACATGAAGTTATGTGAAAAAATATTTAATACTTGGTGTTCAAAAAGAATGTCTTCTCTTTTAGCAGATGGATGAGCATCACAAATTAAGCCTAATTGAATTTGCGAGACCTTATGGATTGAGTTGCTCTTTAAATGGTTCACTAAGAAGTACAAAAATAAATGTAAAAAACCGGAGGCTAATCGTGCATCTGATCAGTATGCTTGTATATATTGGTGATTGTATATCTAGAACTACCACTATAAAAAATGGTAGGTTAAATATTTTAATATTTATGTTAAAATATTTTATTTTGAACTAATTATTGATAAAATATTATTCAGAAATTAGATCTCGGTGAAAAATCGATAGAAGATGAAATTTTTTTTAGAACCTATCATAGGGCATATATTATGATAGATAATATTTAGTTTAACATTTACTTTAATATTTTGTTTTTAACTTTTACATCTTTAAAATATTTTTTAGGAAAGATTTAAAGTTAAACAAGTGAAGCATATCATTCAAACTATACAAAAGAAAGGCACGTAAGATTTGGGATCATTTATGACTTATTCTAATTTAAGATCAGCACACAAGTCTGTCTCGAACTATTCAACTGAAGAACTATAACGACATATTGGCAAACAAGTTAAACAAAGAGATGATTTATGACAACAACGACTTGTTAAAATGCGTCAACAAATTGAACAACAAATGCAAGAGCGAACGGAATAACAAATGCAACAATGGTTGATAATGTAATTATGGCAATTGTCAACAAATTGAACATATGCAAGAATGAATGGAACAATAAAAGTTCGACGAGCGCAAAAAAAGAAATGAAAAAAATACTTAAAAAGATGATGAATAGTCAAACTTCTGCTAATGAAGATATGAAGATAATGATTTGTAAAATAAATATTTCTAATTTATTTTATTTTTATAATAATTTTTTATTTTTTTTATTTATAATTTTTGGCGGACGAAGAATCCATCTCAAATATAGACGAACTTGTGTTTGTCTCAATTGAGACGAACTGGATTCCTCTCAAATTGAGAGAGATCGAGTTTCCATTTAAAATTGAGATGGGCCCAAATTTTGTTTCTAACTGAGACGAATTTTGAGTGAGTCTCAAATTGTACCGAAATTTTTTTATCACAATTTGAGAATGACATTAATTCATCACATTTTGATTTTTTAATAAGTATTTTTCAGACGTCGTAAGTTCATTGTAAATTCGTATTTTTGACTGGTGTTATAAAATTTGTGACTGAAAACTCTATCGTAAATTTGTTATTTTCTTATAGTGATACTTTAGCTCAAGTACCAAGACAATTGTGTTGCTGATTTTTTAAAACAATCTTGTATATAAAAATGGCCAAATAACTTTCCTATAAAAGAAAGTAAAACTAGGGTGATTTTCTCCTAGTGATTTATGACTTATTGTTCCATCTAATTGTCGATTAGAATCCTACACTTTCATTTATCCCTAGATTTATTCATATTCGACGCAGTTTCTTTATTTTTTCTCCATTAAACTAATATTTTATTATTATGAAATGACATTTATTATCTCTCTTAAATTCCTATGTTATAACATATTTTAATAAAAAAAAAGAAAAAATAATAAGTAAAAAATGTTGAGGAACACGTGTCACGGGTCATCTCTGCACACAAATGCCCACCAAAGAAGTTTCGTTTTCATTATAAATCATTATGTTATAGTAAGTAAGGAGGAGTATACTTTATAATTGATAAAAAAAGTTTCATTTATAAAAAAATTGACGGAAGATGTGGAGCGATTTAATGGTAAATCTAAATAAGCTCAAGAATCAAATATCATACTTTCTTAGTTTAAGATTAAATATGAAAATAAGTAATAAGCTTATAATAATTCTTATACATATCATGTGAGGAATATCAACATATGTTTGAAACTGCTAAATACGTAATATTTGATTCTGACAATATCAAATCAAAAAGTTAATTAAATTTTTAAATATTTGCTAACAGAACTTCATTTCAAATTTAAAAATCTATTTAAAAAGCTTAGTTAACAAGACTACTAATTTTTTTGTCATATCGCAATACTGATCATTATTACGATACATATTGAGGTACATCATCATCACTTATAGAGTTAACATGGCCTCGTGCGTTTCGTATTCTTAGCCCTAATGGGTATCAGTTCAAGATTTGATATTTGTCTGATTAAATTGAGACTATAATATGCCTAAAAGAGTATTAAAATTGCACATAGTATTTAAAATCAATCAAGATGAATTAAATTTTGGATTAAAGAAAAGACAACAAATCATTTCGAAGCTGCAGCAAACAAGTTTTTTCTAAATTAAAAAAAAAAGCACGTCTGGATGCCCCTTTTGGTTGAGAAATATGACCTGAATTAAAATCTTATTCTGTATATTTCGCCAAAAACTTTTTCCGTTGAAGGATTAATAAATAAAGTGAGAGTATGATAATAAATAATGATTTATTAAAATCTAATCCATCTATAACACGATAATATAAATGAAAGGGCGAAAGGACGAAACGTCGGTCCGCGTAAAGGCCCATCTTTCCAGTATCGGCCTAACGACATTACAACCAATACGGCCCATAGAGGTCCTGAACTGATCTTGCGGGCCACTTGATCAACGTTGCAGCTCAATTACCCACTTCGCCTTTCTCTTTTTCTCCCCTTAAAAGGTCCGTAAGTTTTCTATATTCCCAAGATAAAGCTTTGAACACAACCAAAGGTGAAAAAAAAGGTTAACTGATATGAACCTCAATAAGTTTTAAAATTTTTCATGATATCTTAAAATGCTGCAATCAGGAATGTGTGAATGGATTTGTTTGCAACATTACAGTATGAATTCAGAAATTAAATGAACAAGGGAAAATAAAATAGAAATTTAATCATTAAAGGTGGAGGGCTATGCTAAAATTAGTCTAGTATTATTTTTTTCTAAAAAAAATATTTTTACATCGCCTTGACTAAAGTTAATAATTTGATTAGAAGATAGTGAGTGACTAAGAATTAGCTGATAGACATTAGCTAGTAAATAGTGGGTTAACTAATAAATTTAATAAAATTATTTAGTAGATATCATATAGTGATTGAAATAATTGATTACTATAAAATAATTTAAATAGACATAATTTGTATTTTTATTTATGTGAGATATTTTGTGATGTTATCCATAATAACTAATTCTTCAAACATGGATAAAAGCTCATACTAAATATTAATGTCTTTTCTTAATCAAAATTGTTAGTGATCCATGTGTATAAAATTATTGCTCTTCGTATAAATTTAAGTTTTAAAATTATTCGTAACATATTTAATTAAACTATTTGAATTGGTTGGACTTTTCTTCGCATTAATATATCAAAAATACACATGTAAATAAGCAAGTGTTATGATCTTTTTAATCTTACACATGAGCATATGCATCCATTGCATGACAAGATTGCACAAACCTTGACGTGGGTGGATCCCTATCTCAGGCTTTGCTTTATCCTCATTTCGGTGCCCATGGACCTCTCGTGGTAAGGAGTGGACGCAAATTAGGATATCGTTCTTCCGTTCCACGGTCCTCCTCTAATCCAATATCATATCGTTGTCGGGTTTTTATTACAGTTTAGATGTTTCCGTTGGGTCCTCAATCAATTCGATTGAACCAAAGCCGTAGGGAGTATCTTTCTTGATTTATTCCCAATATTATTATTTTCCCATATTTTCATTATTTTAAAATTTTGTCAGGATCAATTTGTACCGTTCTAAAATTCAATATGTAAAAATTATTTATCAGAATTATGATAAGATATCACTTATATTAGTTCAAAAGTTAATGAGATAATTAATAAATAGTTATGTTTATATTTTTATAATTAGTTATATTTTTCAATTAGTGTAATTAACTTCTTATATTATAAATATATGGATGGTTCAAACTTTGTGGGCAGTTTTTGAAAAAAAGTTCATTATCAACTTTGTATTGAAGTGTGATTCATTCCACACAAGTTATTTATTATAAATATTTGTCATCTCGTAATAAATTATCACTAGTTTTATATTTAATATTAGTGCACTTTTATTACTAATGATAGTTGTTTTTTTTAGTTTTATAGCTATCAAATTATTACTCTTTTATTTTTCATTTACCATCCAAAACTTGTCTGCCGCACGATTCCAGGACGGGAGGGGATCTTATCTGCCACGTCGGAGCAAAAAAGGTCCCCGCGGCAGGGACGCTTCAAGCTGTGGCTTCCTCTCTTTGCTCTATTAATATCCATTATGTGCTGCTCTGCTTCTTTCCCCCCAAAGAAGTTGGAATTGTAGGCCTCAAGAGTGACCTGAAACCAACGTTGCAAGGTATGCTTCTGACCTGATCGATCTCCAATTTTTTGTTCTTCCAATAGACAAGGAAGTAAAGTTCATATTAGACGCTTTTACAGTGCTTATTATCATTTAATCCGGATAAAATTCTCATCTGCAAATTAATTCAGCTCACAAGGTTCATGTTTAAGTCAGAAGAAATTGGTGCAGAGCATGATGTGTGTATTAGTTTCATGTTTCATTTAAGGAGCAATTCTGCCTTATGATGGTGCATATTTTAGTTGTTTCTCAGGCAAATTAACAAAAGAAACATATCGTATAGACTTAATTTTCATTGTCAAAATCGTGTTCCAATCATGAGTGATTTTTTTTCTTACCAGATCCTGTAAATATTTTAGTTTTTAGCTTCGCTACTAAGAGTCTTCTAGTTATTGGACTGTTGCAGACATGCTTAAATTGCAACATCTGCATTATGTTTCAATGTAACCTTGTCTTAAAAGGCATTTGGATATGCCCCTTCAGTTCATTAGAATTTAACACACGTAGTGTTCACAGGGGAAGAAATGGACTACGTCTATGCACCCGGGAAGAATCATCTCTTTGTGCCGGGACCTGTCAATATACCCGAGCCAGTGATACGTGCCATGAACAGGAACAATGAGGACTACCGTTCCCCAGCAGTTCCTGCGCTAACCAAGACTCTTCTTGAGGATGTCAAGAAAATTTTCAAGACCACCAGTGGAACTCCTTTCCTCATCCCCACCACAGGTATAATGCTGATCTGTTTACTGTATCATGAATGAAACAAGATTATAAATTAGATGTAGTTTATCATGCTTTAATTTCATCACACAATTATGCTTCAGCTACATCAATATTTCCTTCTTGTTGTATATGCATGTTAAGTTTTATAATCCTAATCGTGAATGACGAAAGTAAAATAGTTAAGCATCTGAATCCTAGTTAATACTGTCAGAACGTATTTTGATCAGATATCTGTTAAGGTCAAATTTATCTGAATCATAGGTCTCAGGTAAGCAGATATAATAGTTTCTACTTCTTCTTCCTAGGAAGTTTCTATATAGAAGCATTTACATGCTGAATTAGTGTTTTCTTTAGTATCATTTAATGGGGTTTTATCTTAATGACCAGGTACTGGGGCATGGGAAAGTGCACTCACCAACACACTGTCACCCGGTGATAAAATTGTGTCTTTCCTTATTGGGCAATTTAGTCTTCTATGGATTGATCAACAACAGCGCTTAAAGTTTGATGTCGATGTTATCGAAAGCGATTGGGGCCAAGGTGCCAATCTTGAGGTACTGGCATCAAAGCTGCAATCAGACTGGTCACACAGCATCAAAGCTATTTGCATTGTTCACAATGAAACAGCAACTGGAGTCACCAACAATTTAGCAACTGTAAGAAAACTACTTGGTATGTATCGTGTCTTTTTATCAGAGTACCTCCGGAAATCTGAATTAACAGTTAATTCACGATGCAATATGATCGGATTGACATATTTGTGTAAGAGAAGCTAGTATAGATGTAAACTTTGGCTTTTGAACAGATGACTACAAGCACCCTGCTCTGCTGCTGGTTGATGGAGTTTCATCCATATGTGCTCTGGACTTTCGCATGGATGAATGGGGAGTTGATGTAGCCTTAACAGGATCACAGAAAGCTCTCTCACTGCCTACTGGAATGGGCATTGTTTGTGCAAGCCCCAAAGCTCTAGAAGCCAGTAAGACAGCAAAATCAGTGAGAGTATTCTTTGATTGGAACGACTACTTGAAATTCTACAAAATGGGATCATACTGGCCTTACACGCCTTCCATCCAACTGCTTTATGGACTTAGAGCAGCTTTGGATCTTATTTTTGAGGAAGGCCTTGATAATGTGATTGCAAGGCACAACCGTCTCGGTACAGCAACAAGGTGATAAATCAAAGTTTACGTTGACATCTGAATTTAGTATCTGTTAAAGTCATTGAACAGGCAATTTTAATTTACTTACTGTAAAAGTGTAAACTTGTAGGCTTGCTGTGGAGGCCTGGGGCTTGAAAAATTGCACACAGAAGGAAGAATGGTTTAGTGACACTGTCACGGCCGTCATGGTGCCAGCTTACATAGATAGTGCTGAAGTTGTCAGGAGAGCGTGGAAGAGATACAACCTGAGCTTAGGGTTGGGCCTGAATAAGGTGGCAGGAAAGGTATTTAGGATTGGACATCTGGGCAACCTTAATGAGGTACATCTTAATTAGTTTCTCTTCGGCTAGTAGTCTAGTAACATATGTTAGAATCAAGAACATGTTAATGCATTGCAGAATGTTTTGCTAACATTCGTTTTTCCAATAATTTATGGTCATACTTCTTCCTGTTTTGTAGTTGCAACTGTTGGGCTGTCTCAGTGGTGTTGAGATGATCCTGAGGGACGTTGGTTATCCAGTGAAGCTTGGAAGTGGTGTGGCAGCTGCTGCTGCTTATCTCCAGAACACCATCCCCTTGATCCCTTCCAGGATATAACAGTGTACACTTGGGTCATGATTAGGCAAGATAGAACTATGTGCTTAGTTGCACGTATACTAATAACTCTATCATGCTTGGATATTGAAAATTACAGTTCTTTAAATTCTATGTTATTCTTGAGTATAATGCTGGATTCCTCGCTAGCAAAATATAATTCACAGCTAATTCGTTGCAGTGTATTAAAATGACGAGGAATAGGGATAACTTAATTGTTTATCACTCCTAACTTTCAATAGTTAGTTTTTTTTAGTTTTTGGGCACAGAAAGAAAACTATTCTAGACAGATTGACGGCTAAAAGAAATTGACGATATTAATTCCGAATTTTAAAACTTCTCCACTTTTCAATCTGTAATGTCAACTATTGCAGTCACGTTGTACCAAAGGCAATAAAAGAATTGCAGTCAAGTTTTCTTTATGGTTTCAATGAAGATGCATCTGCCATTTATCTCATCAATTCTATAATTTTAAGAATTTAACGTTCATTTCAAATTTAGTATTTTATGTTTGAGGAGATAGGTAACATTATACTCCCTATCCCTATTTAACGGAGGAGCACCTCCATTTTTTTCTTTTTCTAATTTTTATTTTAGTTTCAAAGTCATATATATATATATATATATATATATATATGTGTGTTTAATCTTATGGACGTCTATGATTTGAAGCTGTAAATTATAGTCATAAACCTTAGAAGCATATTCATTTTAGGCATATATCTACAGAGAGATTTTTTAAGTATTAAACGCACAATACTCTTTTATCAAGGAACGGAAAAACACAATTCTCATTTCTTTTTCCTATCAGCTCTTGGTGCTTGGAATTTGGAATCCACTTGCATAAACTATTATTTAAAGGTAAGTTAGAAGATTTATTTGAGATAAATAACAAAAATATTTCTTTAAATGAACATATGAGTAATTTGATGATACTAGCACGAAACATTTTATCACAATAACCACAAGTTAAAACCAAGCTTTATTGGATAGGCCACAGACATAATACATAATCCAAGGTTCTAAAAGAAACATATTCCACACGTCATGATTCAAATACAAACTACATACTACAGATTCATTATTTGTATAGAAGAGGTAAACCTACATTTAAAAAACATAAGCAAATGAACCTACATTTAAAAAACATAAGCAAATGTGTAGTGTTAAATGCATCACAAGCGCTGCCAACTCCCTGATATTCCATTTAGCTGTTCATGCTTCCAAGGAACAGAACGAGAAAGAAAATGATACATCCAAGAGGCATTCATAAAAGAATGCTCCATTATCCTCTGTTATGGTCTGTGATGCTTTACTAAAAGGAAAAGAGACAAGGGAATACTCCTCCATCAAGGAGGCATACACAAAAGAACATTCCTGTTCCCAAGCAGCAATTTCATTCAGAAACAAATGAGTCAAAGAATATAATACTTACCATCTAGAAATAAATATTGAAAAGAGAACATGTAGCAATCTCAACATTTCAACATAATAACATCCTTTTAATAGCTAATCTGTTCTCAACATCTTCCTCCGTTGTAATATTGTCAAAATATCCCACAAAGTTCAGATTACTGTAAAAGAGAAACAGTGAGAACGGAAAACAAAGGGAAAATTGCATTGGATGAATGTCATGGTGTCGTGTAATATGTAGTGAAAAAGTTGAATTGAAGTTTGAGTTAAAAGTAGAATGTAAACAATACAAAGCAATACATATAGAGATTGTGTGAAATCCACACTAGTTCGAACATATTCTTCTCAATTTTTAGAATAACGATCATATTCTCTTATTATACAGAAACAATATCTCCGAACATCTAGGACCAAAAAGGACAAAATTTATGTTCCTGCTGTGTTGGATATTACAAACATGTTGTGAATGGCCTATTACAGGATTCGCAATGACTTGGCGATCTTGGTGCTCAGCAGGATTACCTTTAACAAAGTTATATGCTAGCTATAACACTGATCATGTTCCATATATATGTCTATGGACGGGGGCACCAAAGTTCTTGACAACTTCCAACCATTGCTTCTCGATTAAAAGAAGAGAACCTTCTGACAAGTGGCCAACAAATAAAGCTGGATCTTTAGCCACAAGAATATCAAAATTTTTTAACATGTTAGGTTTTGAATCTTGATCAAGATAGTTCCACTTCCGCTTTGTTCGTACAGTGTTGTTAGAATTATGTTTCCCTGAACCAGAAGCCAAACCATTCGATAATTTGTCATCATCAACTGGCATCCTAAAATCGACAAAGCACATAGCCCTACAAGATGAAACAGTGACCAAGTTCAGTCGACCAGAAAGTAGTGAAAAGATGTCAAAAGGAAGACGTGTGCACAGACATTCAATAAGCAATAAAATGTGTTATTTATAGTAATAACATCAGAGGGAAGACATATCACGAAACATATACAAAGCTTATAGCATTTGGTAAATCAAGGCAGGTGCCAAAATTTCATGATGGTGCACAATTCATAACCGTCATAATCATGCATGTTTTCATATGCTAACCACCTTTTTTTTGGATTTTAATGCAAGTTTTTTTATCAAAGCATAAAGTAGATGATAACTTAATTGTTGCATTACCATTTGCTGGTTTTGTTTTGGTGAGTACAAGTACATCGATGTGTGAGAATTATAGTTGTCCTAAAGCATTATCACATTGCACAATGCCATAAATAATGTTTTGCATCAGGCCCCAGGAAAAATAGAAAGGAATTATGTTAACATAAAAACATTAGCAGATTGAAACAACTTCAGAAGTTTCTCATCAAAGAGTTGGTGAAACTAAATAATGGAGATTACACATGAAAAAAAACTTGGTCAGTACATTTTAAACAATACAAGATGACTGAGGATCCAAAGTAAAGACAGAGGGCATACATACTCTGGAGTTCAGATCCTTGAGGAATTTATATTTTAGACATCTGAGGAACGAAGAATTGTCAAGAATCATACCTTGCACTGTATATGATAACAGAGGTTGAGCAGGATGGTGGAAATGAGAGTCCAATGACCTCTCCTGGAAATTCCTGAAACCTTCGGGGAAGATTATAAGTGTGGCGTCTTGACCATTCACCCAACTCCTTTGCCTCCACATCAAACACATAAACCTCATTAGAAGATGTTGTGATGACAAGAACATTATTGTTCATTGGAGGAAAACCGGCAGCTGTGACAGAAGAACCATTCAATCTAGATATGAACCAGTGTTGTCTGTCAAATCACACCAGAAAACACAGCAATGAAATCAGAGTTAATAAAAACTCTGCAAACTAAATGAAATGTAATACTACATATAACAGTCAAAACCATGACTTCAGGTTCAAAACATATAGCCATCATGTAAGCACAATACCAGGTCAATGATTCTTAAAAGAAAAAAGTATACTAGAAAGAACTATATTGCTCCTAAATGAACGTTAATCTTCAACATGGTTACATTGGAAAAGATGAAAGAAATCAGTAAGATAACAGAAGACAAAAGAAAAAGAAATTAGCATACAAATGGAACCCTCTTCTACAATTAAACCTACACCTGATGCATTTTAAATATGTTGAAATGAGATAAAATTTCTAAAGCAATAAATTAGGATCACCTACCTATCAATCTCCAAGTTAAATATATAAATATCGCCAGAACAATTTATAGCAGCTAGCCACTGCCCATCAGAGCTAGTAAACATTTTCACTACTGGAGGCTCGTCATGTAGAGAATTCGTTTGATCCACCTTGCGTTGAGGAACAAAAGTATGAACCACCTTCAAGCTTCTTACATCAACTACCTGTTCACATGAGAAAAAAGAATTTAATGAGAGGATTTTAGATAGGAAAAAAGTAGCAAACGAAATTAGCTCAATAGTTCATTCTACCATTCTGAAGCCCTTCATTAACAAGAAAATAATTAATTTACAGATAAAAAATTCAAAGGCTGACCAAGATTAAATATTCAACACAGAAATCTAATGGAAGTCACTTGATATTACGGAAAGAGATTCTAAAATAAAATATAACTTACATATATTTTTCTATCATGACCCGCTAGCATTAGGCGAGAAGAATCAGTACTGAATATCATTGAGTGTGCATAAGGAAGTCCCTTAGGCAGCACTAATTTTTCAATGGACCACCTGTTTTTTCCAAGTTTATGCCTCTTCAATTCGAACAAGCACGGCTTTACATTATCAGAGTACGAAAACATTATCCCCGTATTAGATACTGCACTACAAATTATTTTTTTAGATCCTTTGCTTTTCACTCGAGCTAAAGGTTGCAATGCAGCTTTCCTTCCAAATGGCTTACTCGTAGATGCATCACCAGCTAGTTTGACGAGAGAAATATCTAACAAGCCAGAGGACTGAACAAGCATCACTGAAGCCCCATCTATAACAGTATCATGTACCAATTTTACCAATGGACGCTGAGGTGCTGGACAGATATCGTGGGGTGAATACTGAGTAAATTCCCTGGCAGAGTATGCAAACAGCTTTGTGTCATCACCCCCTGAAATAAGCATGGGAACACCTAGATGTGCCCACTTCTGGTAACTGAAATTATTCTCGCGGCGACGAACCTTCAGCACCTTGTCATCAGGCAGAGGTTCTGTCGTAGAGAACAAAGCAATATAAAATTTTAGGGCTTCCAAAACAGTCCAGAAACAGTGTAAATCATGTGAAAAAAAAATAACTTAACTACGGGACAGACCTTCACTAATGGGAAGTGCCATTGCCAGGGCCCTTATATCATGCGTGTGAGATCTTACATAACCAACATAGATCCATTTGGACAACTGCACTTCTGTGAAATCTGGACCAATTGAATCATTAAATTTGTACAAAACAACCTGGAGAAATATGAGATTACATTCAGTTAATAACTTTTACCTATTCAGAGAACAATGATATTTTACTGTAGACCTCAATCCTTTGTTACTATGAATTCATTATCACCAAAAAGAGAGATCTTGAATAACAATTCAATTCTAGAGTACTAAAACTCAAGATCATATATAAGACATCTAGAGTAGAATGAACCTCCTCAAAGGACAAGTTAAAAGGAAAAAAAATATTAGCGATTTAGCGTAAAGGATTTAAGCATCTATAAATGTGCATTAGTGTTAAATACATATTGAAAATCAAACTTGCAAGCAACAAGTACCTGACCATCTGAACCAGCAGAAAAAACCCTACTATGTCCTGGAATGGCAGCCAGGGCATTCACATCGCCCTTATGATAGGTGTGAGCTTGAAGAAGAGTACCCTGCTGACTATCCCAGAACTGTACACTTCCAGTACTATCACCGCTTACAAGAGTGCCAGACCTAAACAAATATGCATAGCAACTCAGAACAGCCCCAATAGAAATTACTTGAATCATGCCATAGAAAAATGGAAGATTTATAGCAATACCTTAAGGACAGCAAAGACCAAACACAAAGTTCTGGTCCACTGCCACCACCTCCAAGCCCAACTGTTATACGATATACTTCATTTGAGGACGAAACATTCCAGCATCTTATTAAGCTGTGAATATTACTAGAAGTAAGATGAGTTGCAACAAAGAAATGACATTCAATCAATAAGATCTTGGAGAAAAATATCATGGGAAAGAGTGCACCCTACCCATCACTACTCCCTGAGAATATCAAATTTGCACAGTGGCTCCAAGCAACACTCAAAATGCGCCCTGTAAATACTCAATTATTAGTCTCTCCAGGGGAAAAATTGACAGAGGGCAAAGGTGATGTGTCTAACCGCTAACCCTGGGGAAATTTCTATTGTGAGCCAGTCGATTGCCAGAAGAAATTGTATATAACCGCAGACAACCATCATCACATGCAACAGCTAATCGCTGATCCGTGCATCTAGATTGCAGAGTGTGAAGGCCATCAGTATCACTATTACCATCTTGATCGGTCTCAGAGTCATCTTCACCGTCATGGTTGGTATGGCCATTAGCTACTACCTCATGGAAACTTTGTGAATCCAATGAATCACATAAAGGTTCAACAGCCATCTGCCAGATAGAAACACCAACCGAGTCCAAAACAACCTATGGGAATCATATTAATATGTTAGAGTTTGCCCTTGAGGGTAACAGGAACTCGAGACCAAATCAAAGGTTTCATATTAACCAAAGAGTTAATGATTGAACAAACAGAAGCATCTTAGATGACAAAATTTCCTCAAATTTTTTAAGTAAAAATATAGGGCATTGTGGGATGCGGGAAGGTCCAATGCAGCTGAGCAGTTCTAAAACCCAAATGCACTGGTTTATTAGAAAAAACATTGTTCTTCGGAAGATTTATTTCGTGTCTGGTACTGCATAGTGGAAATCAATTTCTAAAATAACTCAACCTCGCATTTTGAACATTGTAGTATACAAGCCAAGCTAAAACTATATTCCTTTTCTAAAAGAAAAGATCATTATGCTATGTTCTGTGTAGATTTTATCAATGCAACAGCGCTAATAATATCCTCAAGGTTACTGTAATATTCCTCTTGCATTGACACTTCCTTTTGTTTCCCTTGAGTTTTGGCTCATTTATTCTGACTACATTGTGAAGCCAATACCATGTGTCGGATTCTGAATCACAAGAGCGAGGCGAGGGGGAGATTCCCTACAGCGAGAGGGACGCCTCGCGAACCGGTTTTTAGCTCGATGGCGTAATCCATTGGATCTAGTCGCGGTAGGGTGAGATCCGTTCAGAAGGATAGATCCCCTGAAATGTACTTACCTGCACATTCAATAAGAGAGGGATTTCTATTTCCATTTTTAAATTGAACATTTCAAGCCCATGCTTTCACAAGATTGGGACTTTTATAGATCACCTTAGCAATCCTTTCAGAATTACATTAAAGAACCAATATTGGCTTGGTACATTAATAGTGAGGTTAAGAGCTAAAAGCAATCACTTTGTTTTAGCAAACATGTCAGGAAGTTGGAACCCTAAATATACTACAGTTATTAGTCCACGACAAGCAGCAAAATGTCACCTTTTGCTGCAACGAAAACAAATCCCACTCAGAGATAGTCCCGTCGATGCTCGAAGATAGCAAACGCCCGGAGCTTTCATTATTTGAACTAGGGCGGCACCAGACAAGCGAAGACACCCTTGAGTCAGCATCACCATGAATCGTCTGTGGACAGAAACTAAGCAGCGATCAACGAGAAGAGGAGAACAATAAAATTCAGAGCATACAGAAAACATGAACTGGGTAACAGAGTCCTACGAGTTGGCAGTGCCAACCGACGGAGCCAGGGGATACGAGCCAGATTTCGAGGGAGCCGTCCTCCCTTGCCGCAGCCACCTGCGTGCCGTCGGGGCTGGCAGCGAGGGCCAGCACTGCCGACGGAGCCCACTCCACCGATCTGTTCGTGTAAAGCTGAAGTTTCTCCATCGATGCCAGAGGACTCTAATTTAGGAGACTCAACATCGACGGGTCCGGCGGCGGAGGGGAGGCGACGCAGGCGAAGATCGCCGGCTCTTGCAGTGGAGAAGTCGGCGGCAGCGAAGAAGGTTGCTGCTACGACGGAGAGAGAGATATCAGAGGCAGCGACGGCAGGGACCAAGAGGCGCTGCCACAATGTTCGAGTTGGCGCGACGTTCCTCTCGGCGGCGGCAGTGGCTTTTGTGGCGGCTGAGGTTGCAAAGAGAGGGTTAGGGTATGATAGTTAGGGTTTGGAATACCGCAAAATTTGAGCGACATTTTTTAATTCGCTCGAAACTATGCTTCAGTAATTTTAAAATAAAGTTAAAAATTAAAGAATAAATCATCATAAATAGTTCTTATTAAGTTAGAGTTTATAAATTAATTGCTAGATGTTTTTTTACCTTTTCTTCCATTAAAATTGTTATTTTATATTTAAATATCATATTTCAGGTTTTAGTTTAAATTACTTTATTTTTATTCATCGACATAAAAAAAACTTATATCTTTTGTTTCAAACTGTAATATTCTATCAGTTAATTCTTTATGATAAATATTTTTGACAAATTAGTATTATTTAAATAATATTAAAGAATTTTGTGGTTATATTATAATAAAAAAACTTATGGAAATTACATCTTCATTTTTTTTACACGCTACATCAATTCAACCACTTTAATCATCAAGCATTTTTATTAAATTTATTAATTAAATCATTATTTGTTATTCTTTGTTCAAATGGTTATCAACTAATCAAACTATTAATATTATCAAACCTATGTGTCACTGGCACCAATTAATATCAATTATTAAATAGATTTATCGAATTTTATAGTCACGATATATTAGATTAAATGTCGACAAAAAAATTATATTATCAAAATTCTGTAAGAAAAGGATTTCAACAAACCCAAGAGAATTAAGTTACCGTGTACCATAACTATATAAATGCATCACTAAATACTAAAATTAGTATACAATTTATTATGAAGCCGAAAAAAATCCAAGAGTGAAAAAAAAAACAAGACCTTTGAATTGGTATGTGAAGCTTCTATAATTGTGCAATAGACTATTATTTAAACGAAAGACAAGTTTAAAGTTAGGTTACTAAACTACGGTTCCATTTTTCATTTGAAAAATAAATAAATTCTGATACAGTTAGGAGACGTTTACTACATTACCTGTTAATATTATTTGGTAATCTACATTATCTAACAGAAATATTATCACCTATTAAATTATCAATAATGTGCATTACCCTGTTTACTATATATAAGTAATCCAAGTGGTACTTCAGATTATCATATTTTCTTATATAAATGATTACTAAATAATATATATTATTTTACAAAAATACCCTTTATAAATATTATTAAGTTAAAAATTTTGTATTAATTGAATTAAATTTTATCAACTTAAACTCACAAATTAATATATTTAAGTAATTAATATTCTTCAAATTAAAATAATAATAATAAAATAATCTTTATAATTAATAATAATAATTTATAAAAAAATTAGTCTAATTAATAATACTTAGAAATAACAATTAGTTATATATTTTAATTCATAATATGATCATAAGAATATAATATTATTCAAATATTGTTTATTATGGTCATTATTATTATTATTATTATTATTATTATTATTGTTATTATTATTATTATTATTATTATTATTATTATTATTATTATTATTATTATTATTATTATTATTATTATTATTATTATTATTATTATTATTATTATTATTATTATTATTATTATTATTAGTGTTGTTGTTATTGTTATTATTATATGATAATTTATTTATTGTGTTATGTTTTATTTATGGAAGATTTAAAATGGCGAATATGGAAACTAATGTAAATAAGATCATCAGTTGGGTAGTAATCTGGATAGACACCTTCATCCTAGGTAATGTGCATTATCACTTCTTAGGTAATCTGATAAGCAATTCAGATTGTCTATGAATTAAAATAAGTAAATAAAATAATCTGGTGGGCTCAGATAATTTTAAGTTCAGATTACCAATAATCTACAAAGATTACCGGAAGGGAAACGCTCAGGGTTACTTTTTTATCTTCATTATGTTTTTTAAAGAAATTAATACTTTATAGACTTAGGTCACATTTTATTAAAGAATAAAAATAAGATTAAAATTTTATTCCTAAAATTTTAATCAAAGAGTCTTTGGCCGAGAGTAATTTGTTCTTTCTTAAATTATATTATTCTTATTGAACTAAGGTGGATGG
The DNA here is from genome assembly GCA_001647135.1 of Pontederia paniculata. Lineage (NCBI taxonomy): Eukaryota > Viridiplantae > Streptophyta > Magnoliopsida > Commelinales > Pontederiaceae > Pontederia > Pontederia paniculata. The sequence goes on from LTAE01005526.1 coordinate 18,142, forward strand.
ACTAGGAGTATTTTTTATAAGCATAAATAAGATGAATACTCCACACTTTATGGAATTATGAAAAGATCTTATCAACATGTGTTAAATTTGATGTGCTACCAATAATTCTAAAAGTTTAAGGCTTTAGAAAGAGCAACATTTATATTTATACTCTTAAGGAAAAAGGAAACTTGCTTAGCGTTTTTGCTAAGCAGGCTCATGAACACAGAAGCCGGCCACCTGATCAAGATCCAACGGATAAAAAATAATCTGTTTAATTTTATTTTCTTTCAAACTAAGACAGATATATCTCGGCCGTTCGATGAATTTCAACGGTACATATCATTTGAACTAAGAAAAAAACATCATCCTCCTTCTCATTCGACCTTGAACTTTTTCTATCCTCGAAATGACGGCTCAAGAGAAAAAAAAACCTATTCTACCTCCGTCGCCTAACCGTCAGCGAGATCTAAACACTGGTGACATTTGATTTCAGGCGCAACCCCTCCCGCCGGCAAGATCTAAACACCGATGACATTTTATTTCAGGTGCACCCCCTCCCACATGCAACCTTGGGCCTCCAAAAACAAACCCCCTTGAGGTTCCTCTCTCTCTATATATATATATATTTATATATCTTGAAGTTTTTTTCAGGCTTCAAGTGGTTTGCTTGTAAGGTTGCCATGGAGTTAACTGTTTTGTTTAGCCTGTGTAATGTAAAATGGAGGTATGATTTGTTTAGCCTATTGTTGCTGGAGATTGTGGTCTAAATTGAAAATTCGACGTTGGACAACTTGCATTATTAGGTGGAACAAAATAAATTATAATTTATATTTTTAGGTGGAATAATTACTGAGTTATTTGTTCTCAACACTGGACAGCTTGAATTATTTATTGCTCAAACACATGAAGTTGTATATCATATCTGAGATCGATGCTAGATGCTCTTTGTTAGCAAAATAAATTACAGTTTAAGCATTAGTTATTTTTTCTGAGAACAACAAAGTATCTTCAATTTTTTTATTTTCAGAACTTGAACTATAAGTTTTAATTCATTTATCATAAATATTGCATGGTCAAGTACATTTCTTGAGAATACATATTTCATTTATAATTTTGTCATTGTCTGATTTTAACTTTTCTTCATTAGACCAACATCATGGAAGCAAACAATATACAAAATGAAAATGAACGCTTAGAAGAACCTGGATGCACACAAGAAAGGTATGTTTTAATCGTCATACATTTTGAATTTGTAAACTAATTTATTAATTGTTTACTATAGAATGCAGAGTGTTGTTTTAAATTTCTAAAACTAATTAATGATTTTTACTATATAATGTAGAATATTGTTTTGATTTTTTTTAACTAAATTATGGTTTTTTACTATAGAATGCAGAATGTCGAGGTAAATGTAAGCGAAAAGTCATATGAAATTGGTAAACCATGCATTGGCATGACTTTTGAAACAAAAGAAGCAGCATACACATATTACAATCTTTATGTTAAGGTTGTTGGTTTTTCCGTGCGCAAAGATTATCCCATGAAGTCAAGAAAAACCAAGCAAGTCATAAGAAGAAAGCTTGTTTGCTCTAAACAAGGTCATAAAAATTTTAACGACAAATGAAATGATGGAAGAGAAGCGAAGCAAAGAAGAGATGTTAGAGATGATTGCAATGCTCATCTAATAGTCGGTTTAAAAGATAATGGGAAGTGGGAGGAGAAATCATTCCACGAATAGCACACACAGCTTCTCCGTCAAAAGTCATACAAATGCGTTCGCACCAACAACTATCTTCTTCTTCTAAAGGAGACATGGAAATATTACATAATTGCGGGCTTGGTCCATCAAAGATTGTTCAAATTTTAAAATTTTCTGGTGATTCATCAGTGATATCTCAGAATTGCAGGGATCATTTGAAATCAATAAGGGAGAACAATATCGGTAGGAAATGCATGAATGTTATTTCTTATTTTAAGACCAAGACAGAAGAAGATGAAGGGTTCTTTTCTAGTTGGGAATTAGATGAGAATTACATTGTAAGAAGTTTCTTTTGGGCTAATAGTAGGGCAAGAGATTCTTACATGACTTTTGATGATGTTGTTATTTTTTATACGACTTACAGGACTACAAATTTCATATGCCTTTTGCTCCTTTTACCGGAGTCAATCATCATAGGCAATCAACACTATTAGATGTGTGTTACTCGCGGATGAGACAGAAGAAACATTCATTTGGTTGTTCAAGACATTACTAAAGTGCATGTGCAGGAAGCATCCTATAGCCATTATCACCGATCAAGATGTCACGATGGGGAATGCTATTTGCAAAGTATTTCCTAATACACGCCATAGATTCTGCATTTGGCATATTCGAAAAAATGCTTTGTCTCATCTGCAGGATTTACATTCTAAAGATAATTTTAAAAAGGAGTTTTACAGTTGGATATATGAATCAACAAATATTGTAGAAATTGAAGATAAATGACTTTATTTGAAGCAGAAGTTTGAAATTTCAGACAATCATTGGGTAGAAATCATGTACAACAAGCGACATTATTGGGTGCCGGTGTATTTAAGTGATGTGTTCTTTGTTGAATGAGCACTACATAGAGATATGAAAGCATCAGTTCTTTTTTTTTATGGCTTTGTACATTCAAATACTTCCTTGATAGAATTTGTGTTTCAATATGATCAAGCACTTCGTTCCCGTCGCGAGGCCGAAGAACTTGAGGACTTCGAAAATTTTAACTCCAAAGTTGTCATAGTTACAGGAAGCCCTTTGGAAAAACATGCAGGAAAAGTGTACACTGAAAAAATGTTTTCTTTAATTCAAAATGAGTTCAAAGAATTTTTACAGTTCTGGTCGCAAGGATATCTATATAGAATGGAAAAGAATTGTATTCTGCATATGCATTTGCATCCGAAGACAAAGAAAAGATCATTATCGAGTATAGTGCTCAACTTAATATTTCTATAACTTGTTTGTGCAAGAAGTTTGAATGCGATGGAATATTTTGTGCTCATATTTAACTTATTCTTCATGAGAAAAGAGTCATTAACATACCTGAGCAATATATTCTTCACCGTTGGACAACAAGTGCCTGTTATGCTGATGCACATGTCTTTCATGATAATGCTGCCACATTACAAGCACATGTTTCAACATCGAAAGATGAAAGTTGTTTGACATCCTCAGAAATATTTGGTCTTGGCGCACGAATATATGGAAGGCACAAGAGTTGGGTTTGTGTTCTTAACAATTACTGAAGAAAATGATGCAAGACAACCAGTTCAAGTGATAGAAAATTTAAATGGCAACATACAAGGACCTGCTTTTGTTATATATGACCCGAAGCGCGTGAAATCTAAGGGCAGTCCGAGAAAATTAGAAAGAATGAAATCTGGTGTCGAGATTTCGATGCCCCAACCTAAGCTCAAGAAGAAAACTTGTAAAAAGTGTGGTCAAAAAGGTCATTACATGAAATATTGTCCATTCGCCGTGGTAAAATATTTTTAACATCTCTTTTTTAAAAGATATGAATTTCTTTGCAATTAATTTGGAATATTTTTTGTTTGTTGATGAAAATAGGGCGAGCAAGCTAATGCAACACAATAACGCACTTGATGGAGTGATTGGTTCAACTTTGTATTTTGGTATGATAATGTTACATTTTGACAATATGTCCTTTATTATGGCTAATTAAATCCCTTTATTTGAACCAGCTCATGCATAGATGACAATTTGTTTAACCTATGTGCATAGATGTAGCTTATTTTGTCTTAAGATGTATTATTGCATTCTAATTATTCCTCGAGATTTTCTTTTCAGATGAGTTAATCAACAATAAATAGGTCTTAAGAGGTATACTTTTTTTGAGAAAGATCTAGGTATAATATAACATACACTTGGCAGAATGTCATACTTTATACATTTTTAGTGAGGTGTTGGAACATGTGAATTACCACAGTTATGCTTCATGCAATGATACATGTCAGTTGGCAATGGTATTCCTTTTACCATGATACATGTTAATTACCATTGTATTTCAAAATTCATGAACATTGATTGTTGTACATATGTAGATTATACTTTTGCAGACTCAAATTTAGCACAATATGTATAGACACCTTAGTAAGTTTTTTCTCCCTTTTCTTTTTCACTTGCTTTTTTTAATAATCATAATAACTGAAATAGACCAGGTCTCTTTGCAGTTTTCTTTTCAATTCATATTGAAGATGTTCCAATTCAAAGCCATAATTTGCTTCATCGTCTTCTCAATCTTCTCTTTGCGTATATATATTTTTCTCTCATAATCTGCTATGAAACATGATATAAGAATATTATGTTTATTTTTTTCTAGTACTTTAGATCACTCGAAGCTCCAATTTTTGGCAACATTTTTTTTCTAGTTGCTTCAACTTTAGATCTTCTCTTTGTAGGGTGTGTGTTTTGGTGGATCAAATGGGGACTTTTTGGCAACATTTTGTTCATTTGCAAAAAAATATTGTCCATTTGCAAGAAATTATTGTACTTTGGATACCAAGAAATATTGACCATCGAAGTATTGTCAATTTTTAAGATTTTAAGCTCTCGAGTTGGTTTATACATATTCATGAGAAAGTTAGGATAACTACATGTTACAGTCTTTACGACTCTATCTAGAGGAATTAGCATTGTATAATGATAATCAATTAGATAATATATGAATATAATTATATGTTATATAAAAATGATCTATATAGCAAATAAATATATTTTCTCACTTGATGTTCTTCAATCGGACGATGCAATCAATAAAAGCACTTGGCAAAGTCCGGCTAGTGCAATTAAATTTGTGTGAAAGATAGTAGACTACTGCAACTAATTATTTGTAACTAGAGTATTGTTTATTTTTTTTAAATAACATGAAAAAAGGTGCCGAGGCTAACAATAATGTGCCTACAACAAATCCTAGGATTATTCGGTGCCGAGTCTAACAATAACGAGCATACAACAAATGTAACGCCCCCAAAATCAGACCTTGCCACCTGGCAATAACCTTGACTTTGGAGACGCCACCACATCATATCAGTACATTTAGTTTGACCATTTGACTGGTCAACCTCAGGGCCACATCAGATAACAATAACAATATAAACTAAAATATCCTTTTTCAATATAAAGACTAATAATCCAACACATTATTCCAACAAAACTACTAGACATCAATGACTAATCAAATAACTAGTAAGGACTCAAGACAATATCCATCTCTATCAGATGACCAGCAGGACATAACCAGGATCCTAT